>JAEVFF010000305.1:229351-271482 GCA_018901945.1 Pugionium dolabratum
ACCTGATGAAATGTTTCGGAAACCCCAATCTAGTACTTTGCTTTTCTTCTATTTGCTTATGTTTGTAAGGCCGTTAACAAAATCTTAAGCTCTATACAACCCATGTTGAACTTAGGCCTGAATGCAACAAAACAACAAAGGAAAAAAAAAGTTAAACAAAAGGAATAGTTAATAAAACCAATTCACAAATCACCAAACACCTGTCGGGCATGTACCGAATATGATCCATATTTTTGTGGTCACTCGGAATCTAGTATCAGTAACGTCTTAAATAAAGGAATCTAAAGGTATCTCTGCTTAAACATCAATCAGCAAACATCACAGGAACTTAACATTCCAAACACACAATGCAAATTCTAGACTACGCAAACTTGGTGAAAATCAGAGGGAGAAAAACAAATGATGAAAATATAATGAGTATAGGGAAGGTATGAGAGATTGATAAGAAATCTTAATAAACGGTTCAAAATCCTAAATATTATCCCCATACCAAGAAGATGGTTTTTGTATTTATATAATAACAATTTATCCAATAACAATTCTAACCTATAATCATCTAAAACTTACTTAAATACACATCTTATTCGAGTTGGATCGTCCTGAAACAAACATGATAGAAATTGAGGCAAATTAGATTAAAAGTGTGGGGATTAAGGAATGTGATCGATTTACAATAAATCACGAAAACATCATGGAATTAGGTTTACTGTTTCGCTAATATCTTAATTAGGATGAGATATATTCTGATCAACTTGACATGTCTATTCTAAATCGGCCATAAATTTTAAACTAGATATCAGAATGACACGAATCCAACCCCCACGTCAAGCAAATTGGATCCTCTATATAATAACAATTATTCAGGTTAAATCAAGCAGTAGAAGGCCACCATCTAGTTCAATGTTAATGTAAGTGCAAAATGCCTCTTTGTTTTGCTTCAATTATATATCTTAACAATATGGATCTTATCTTCTAATCCGCTGATCCAATTGGTATGTGTTAACCTCCAAAGGAAAGCTAACTCAATTTTCTATGATCTACCTAAACTCAAGCTTCAACTAAGAACATAAATGTCATCACCTGATGAAATGTTTCGGAAACTCCCATCTAGTACTTTGTTTTTCTTCTATTTGCTTATGTTTGTAAGACCGTTAACAAAAATCTTAAGCTCTATACAACCCATGTTGAACTTAGGCCTGAATGCAACAAAAAAACAAAGTAAAAAAAAGTTTAACAAAAAGGATAGTTAGTAAAAACCGATTCACAAATCACCAAACACCTGTCGGGCATCTACCAAATATGATCCATATTTTTGTGGTCACTCGTAATCTAGTATCAGTAACGTCTTAAATAAAGGAATATAAAGGTATCTATGCTTAAACATCAATCACCAAGCATCACACCAACTTAACATTCCAAACACACAATGCAAATTCTAGACTACGCAAACGTGGTGAAAATCAAAGCGAGAAAAACAAATGATGAAAATATAATGAGTATAGAGAAGGTGTGAGAGATTGATAAGAAATCTTAATAAACGGTTCAAAATCCTAAACATTATCCCAACACCAAGAAGGTGTTTTTGTATTTATATAAGAACGACTTATCGAATAACAATTCTAACCCATAAACATCTAAAAGTTACTTAAATACACATCTTATTCAAGTTGGATCGTCCTGAAACAAACTGTATAGGAATTGGGGCAAATTAGATTGAAAGTGTGGTGATTGGAGAATGTGATCGGTTTACAATAAATCACAAAAACATCATGGAATTGGGTTTACTGTTTTGCTAATATCTTAACTACGATGAGATATATTTTTATGACTTGACATGTCTATTCTAAATCGGCCATAACTATTAAACTAGAGATCAGAATGACCTGAATCCAACGTCCACGTGAAGGTAATTCGAGCCTCTATATTATAACAAATTTTCAGATTAAATCAAGCAGTAGAAGGCCACCATCTTGTTCGATGTTTAAGTAATTGCAAATTGCCTCTCCGTTTTGCTTCAATTATATATCTTAACAATATGGATCTTATCTTCTAATCCGCTGATCCAATTGATCTGTGTTAACCTCCAAAGGAAAGCTAACTCAATTTTCTATGATCTACCAAAACTCGAGCTTTAACTAAGAACATAAATGTAATCACCTGATGAAATGTTTCGGAAACCCCAATCTAGTACTTTGCTTTTCTTCTATTTGCTTATGTTTGTAAGGCCGTTAACAAAATCTTAAGCTCTATACAACCCAAGTTGAACTTAGGCCTGAATGCAACAAAAAAAACAAAGGAAAAAAAAAGTTAAACAAAAGGAATAGCTAATAAAACCAATTAACAAATCACCAAACACCTGTCGGCATGTACCGAATATGATCCATATTTTTGTGGTCACTCGGAATCTAGTATCAGTAATGTCTTAAATAAAGGAATCTAAAGGTATCTCTGCTTAAACATCAATCAGCAATCATCACAGGAACTTAACATTCCAAACACACAATGCAAATTCTAGACTACGCAAACTTGGTGAAAATCAGAGCGAGAAAAACAAAATGATGAAAATATAATGAGTATAGGGAAGGTATGAGAGATTGATAAGAAATCTTAATAAACGGTTCAAAATCCTAAATATTATCCCCATACCAAGAAGATGGTTTTTTGTATTTATATAATAACAATTTATCAAATAACAATTCTAACCTACAATCATCTAAAACTTACTTAAATACACATCTTATTCGAGTTGGATCGTCCTGAAACAAACATGATAGAAATTGAGGCAAATTAGATTAAAAGTTTGGGGATTAAGGAATGTGATCGATTTACAATAAATCACGAAAACATCATGGAACTAGGTTTACTGTTTCGCTAATATCTTAACTAGGATGAGATATATTCTGATCAACTTGAAATGTCTATTCAAATCGGCCATAAATTTTAAACTAGAGATCAGAATGACACGAATCCAACCCCCACGTCAAACAAATTGGATCCCCTATATAATAACAATTATTCAGGTTAAATCAAGCAGTAGAAGGCCACCATCTAGTTCGATGTTTATGTAAGTGCAAAATGCTTCTTTGTTTTGCTTCAATTATATATCTTAACAATATGGATCTTATCTTCTAATCCGCTGATCCAATTGATATGTGTTAACCTCCAAAGGAAAACTAACTCAATTTTCGATGATCTACCTAAACTCAAGCTTCAGCTAAGAACATAAATGTCATCACCTGATGAAATGTTTTGGAAACTCCATTCTAGTACTTTGTTTTTCTTCTATTTGCTTATTGTAAGGCCGTTGACAAAATCTTAAGCTCTATACAACCCATGTTAAACTTAAGCCCGAATGCAACAAAAAAACAAAAGAAAAAAAAAAGTTAAACAAATGGAATAGTTATTAAAACTGATTCACAAATTACCAAACACCTGTCGGGCATGTACCGAATATGATCCATATTTTTGTGGTCACTCGGAATCTAGTATCAGTAACGTCTAAAATAAAGGAATCTAAAGTTATCTATGCTTAAAAATCAATAAGCAAACATCACACCAACTTAACATTCCTAGCGCACAATGCAAATGCTAGACTACTCAAACATGGTGAAAATCAGAGCGAGAAAAACAAATGATGAAAAAGAAATTTGTATAGGGAAGGTGTGAGGGATTGATAAGAAATCTTAATAAATGGTTAAAAATCATAAATATTATCCCAATACCAAAAATGTGGTTTTTGTATTTATATAAGAACAACTTATCAAAAAACAATTCTAACCTATAAACATCTAAAACTTACTTAATACACATCTTATTCGAGTTGGACCGTCCTGAAACAAACTGGATAGGAATTGGGACAAATTAGATTGAAAGTGTGGTGATTGGAGAATATGATCGGTTTACAATAAATCACGAAAACATCATAGAATTGGGTTTACGGTTTTGCTAATATCTTAACTAAAATGAGATATATTCTGATCAATATGACATTTATATTCTAAATCGACCATAACTTTTAAACTAGAGATCAGAATGACACGAATCCAACGCCCACGTTAATCTAATTTGATCCTCTATATGATAATAAATTTTCAGCTTAAATCAAGCTGTAGAAGGCCACCATCTAGTTCGATGTTAAAGTAAGTGCAAACTGCCTATCCGTTTTGCTTCAATTATATATCTTAACAACATGGATCTTATCTTCTAATCCGCTGATCCAATTGATATGTGTTAACCTCCAAACGAAAGCTATCTCAATTTTCTACGATCTTCCTAAACTCTGGTTTCAACTAAGAACATAAATGTCATCACATTATGAAATGTTTCGGCAACCCCAATCTAATACTTTGTGTTTCTTCTATTTGCTTATTTTTGTAAGACCGCTAACAAAATCTTAAGCTCTATACAACCCGAGTTGAACTTAAGCCAGAATGCAACAAAAAAAGGAAAAAAAAAGTTAAACAAAAAGAATAGTTAATAAAACCGATTCACAAATCACCAAACACCTGTCGGGCATGTACCGATTATGATCCATATTTTTGTGGTCACTCGAAATCTAGTATCAGTAACATCTTAATTAAAGGAATCTAACGGTATCTATGCTTAAACATCAATCATCAAACATCAAACCAACTTAACATTCCTAACGCACAATGCAAATGCTAGACTACTCAAACTTGGTGAAATTCAAAGCTAGAAAAACAAATGATGAAAATAAAATGAGTGTAGGGAAGGTGTGAGGGATTGATAAGAAATCTTAATAAACGGTTGAAAACCTTAAACATTATCCTAATACCAAGAAGGTGGTTTTTGTATTTATATTAGAACAACTTATAAAATTACAATTCTAACCTATAAACATTTAAAACTTACTTAATACACAACGTTTTTGAGTTGGATCGTCCTGAAACAAACTGGATAGGAATTGCGGCAAATTAGATTGAAAGTGTGGTGATTGGAGAAAGTGTTCGGTTTACAATAAATCACGAAAACATCATGGAATTGGGTTTACTGTTTCGCTAATATCTTAACTATGATGAGCTATATTCTGATCAACTTGACATGTCTATTCTAAATCGGCAATAACTTTTAAACTAGAGATTAGAATTACACGAATCCAACTCCCAAGTGAAGCTAATTCGATCTTCTATATTACAACAAATTTTCAGAATAAATCCAGCACTAGAAGGCCAACATCTAGTTCGATGTTTAAGTAAGTGCAAACTGCCTATCCGTTTTGCTTCAATTATATATCTTAACAACATGGATCTTATCTTCTAATCCGCTGATCCAATTGATATGTGTTAACCTCCAAACGAAAGCTAACTCAATTTTCTACGGTCTTCCTAAACTCTAGCCTCAACTAAGAACATAAATTTCATCACATGATGAAATGTTTCGGCAACCCCAATCTAATACTTTGTGTTTCTTCTATTTCCTTATTTTTGTAAGACCGTTAACAAAATCTTAAGCTCTATACAACCGATGTTGAACTTAAGCCAGAAATCAACAAAACAAGAAAAAAAAAGTTAAACAAAAAGAATAGTTAATAAAACCGATTCACAAATCACCAAACACATGTGGGGCAAGTACCGAATATGATCCATATTTTTGCTGTCACTCGGAATCTAGTATTTGTAACGTCTTAATAAAGGAATTTAAAGATATCTATGCTTAAACATCAATCAGCAAACATCACACCAACTTAACATTCCTAACGCACAATGCAAATGCTAGACTACTCAAATTTGGTGAAAATCAAAACAAGAAAAACAAATGATGAAACTAAAATGAGTATAGGGAAGGTGTGAGGGATTGATAAGAAATCTTAATAAACGGTTCAAAACCCTAAACATTATCCCAATACCAAGAAGGTGGTTTTACTATTTATATGAGAACAACTTATCAAATAACAATTCTAACCTATAAACATCTAAAACTTACTTAATGCACATCTTTTTTGAGTTGGATCGTCCTAAAACAAACTGGATAGGAATTGCGGCAAATTAGATTGGAAGTGTGGTGATTGGAGAATGTGATCGGTTTGCAATAAATCACGAAAACCTCATGGAATTGGGTTTACAGTTTCGCTAATATCTTAACTAGGATGAGCTATATTCTGATCAACTTGACATGTCTATTCTAAATCGGCCATAACGTTTAAACTAGAGATCGGAATGACATGAATCCAACGCCCACGTGAAGCCAATTCGATTCTCTATATTATAAAAAAAATTTTGTTTAAATCAACCAGTAGAATGCGACTATCAAGTTCGATGTTTAAGTAAGTGCAAACTACCTCTCCGTTTTGCTTCAATTATATATCTTAACAACATGGATCTTATCTTCTAATCCGCTGATCCAATTGATATGTTTTAACCTCCAAAGTAAAGCTAACACAATTTTCTATGATCTTCCTAAACTCGAGCTTCAACTAAGAACATAAATGTCATCACCTGATGAAATGTTTCGGAAACCCTAGTCTAATACTTTGTTTTTGTTTTATTTGCTTATGTATGTTTGTTTGTTCTTATATAAATAAAAAAACCACCTTCTTGGTATTGGAATAGGATTTTGAACCATTTATTAAGAATTCCTATCAATCCCTCATAACATCCCTATACTCATTTTATTTTCATCATTTGTTTTTCATGCTTTGATTTTCACCAGGTTTGAGTAGTCTGACATTTGCATTGTGCGTTAGGAATGTTAAGTTGGTGTGATGTTTGCTGATTGAAGTTTAAGAATAGATACCTTTAGATTTCTTTATTTAAGTTGTTAGTGATTACTAGATTAAGAGTGACCACAAAAAATATGGATCATATTTTGTACATGCCTGATATGTGTTTGGTGATTTGTGAATCAGTTTTTTTAACTATTCTTTTTGTTTAACTTTTTTTTCCTTTGTTTTTTTGATTAGAATATATTTGATCCTAGTTAAGATATTAGCAAAACAGTAAACCCAATTCCACGATGTTTTTGTGATCTATTGTAATCGGATCACATTCTCCAATAACCACACTTTCAATCTAATTTGCCCCAATTCCTATCTAGTTTATTTTGAGGACGATCCAATTCGAATAAGATATGTATTTAAGTAAGTTTTAGATGTTTATAGGTTATAATTGTTATTTGATAAGTTGTTCTTATATAAATAAAAACACCACCTTCTTGGTATTGGAATAATGTTTAGGATTTTGAACTGTTTATTAAGATTTCTTATCAATCCCTCATAACTTCCCTATACTCATTTTATTTTAATCATTTGTATTTCTTGCTTTGATTTTCATCAAGTTTCAGTAGTCTGGCATTTGCATTGTGCGTTAGGAATGTTAAGTTGGTGTGATTTTTTTATTTATGTTTAAGAATAGATATCTTTAGATTCCTTTATTTAAGACGTTATCATACTAGATTACGAGTGACCACAAAAAAAATATGGATCATAATTGGGACATGCCCGATAGGTGTTTAGTGATTTGTGAATCAATTTTATCGACTATTCTTTTTGTTTAACTTTTTTTGGTTGCATTTAGGGTCAAGTTCAATATGGGTTGTATAGAGCTTAAAATTTTGTTAACGACCTTACATACTTTGGCAAATAGAAGAAAAACAAAGTACAAGATTGGGGTTTCTGAAACATTTCATCAAGTGATGACATTTATATTCTTAGTTGAAGCACGAGTTTAGGTAGAACATAGAAAATTGAGTTAGATTTCCTTTGGAGGTTAACACATTAATTGGATCAGTGGATTAGAAGATAAGATCCAGGTTGTTAAGATATATAATTGAAGCGAAACGAAGATGCAATTTGCACTTACTGAAACATCGAATAGATGGTGGCCTTCTACTGCTTGATGTAATCTGAAAATTTGTTATAATATAGAGGATCGAATTAGCTTCACGTGGGCGTTGGATTCGTGTCATTCTGATCTCTAGTTTAAAAGTTATGGCCGATTTAGAATCGAAATGTCAAGTTGATTAAAATATATTTGATCCTAATTAAGATATTAGCAAAATAGTAAACCCAATTCCATGATGTTTTTGTGATTTATTGTAATCGGATCACATTCTCCAATCACCACATTTTCAATCTAATTTGCCCAATTCCTATCCATTTTGTTTCAGGATGATCCAACTCAAATAAGATGTGTATTTAAGTAAGTTTTAGATGTTTATAGGTTAGAACTGTTATTTGATCAATTGTTCTTATATAAATACAAAAACACCTTCTTGGTGTTGGGATAATGTTTAGGATTTTGAACCGTTTATTAAGATTTCTTATCAATCCCTCATAACGTCCCTATACTCATTTTATTTTCATCATTTGTTTTTCTTGCTTTGACATTCACCAGGTTTGAGTAGTCTGACATTTGCATTGTGCGTTAGGAATGTTAAGTTGGTGTGATGTTTGCTGATTGAAGTTTAAGAATAGATACCTTTACATTTCTTTATTTAAGAGTTGATGCTCGAGTTTAGGTAGATCATAGAAAATTGAGTTAGCTTTCCTTTGGAGGTTAACACATATCATCTAGATCAGCGTATTAGAAGACAAGATCCATGTTGTTAAGATATTAATTGCAGCGAACTCGAGAGCCAAATTGCATTTACTGAAACATCGAACTAGATGGTGGCCTTCTAATGCTTGATTTAATAAAAAAAACATTTGTTGTAATATAGAGGATTGAATGAGCTTCACGTGGGCGTTGGATTCGTGTCATTCTAATCTCTAGTTTAAAAGTTATGGCCGATTTAGAATAGACATGTCAAGTTGATTAGAATATATTTGATCCTAGATAAGATATTAGCAAAACAGTAAACCCAATTCCACGATGTTTTTGTGATCTATTGTAATCGGATCACATTCTCCAATCACCACACTTTCAATCTAATTTGCCCCAATTCCTATCTAGTTTATTTCTGGACGATCCAATTCGAATAAGATATGTATTTAAATAAGTTTTAGATGTTTATAGGTTATAATTGTTATTTGATAAGTTGTTCTTATATAAATAAAAAAACCACCTTCTTGGTATTGGAATAATGTTTAGGATTTGAACTGTTTATTAAGATTTCTTATCAATCCCTCATAACTTCCCTATACTTATTTTATTTTCATCATTTGTTATTCTTGCTTTTGATTTTCATCAGGTTTCAGTAGTCTGGCAGTTGCATTGTGCGTTAGGAATGTTAAGTTGGTGTGATTTTTTCTGATCTATGTTTAAGAATAGATACCTTTAGATTCCTTTATTTAAGACGTTATCATACTAGATTACGAGTGACCACAAAAAAATATGGATCATAATTGGTACATGCCCGATAGGTGTTTAGTGATTTGTGAATCAATTTTATTCACTATTCTTTTTGTTTAACTTTTTTTTTGTTGCATTTAGGGTCAAGTTCAATATGGGTTGTATAGAGCTTAAAATTTTGTTAACGACCTTACAAACTTTAGCAAATAGAAGAAAAACAAAGTACTAGATTGGGGTTTCTGAAACATTTCATCAGATGTTGACATTTAAATTCTTAGTTGAAGCTCGAGTTTAGGTAGAACATAGAAAATTGAGTTAGCTTTCCTTTGGAGGTTAACACATCAATTGGATCAGTGGATTAGAAGATAAGATCCATGTTGTTAAGATATACAATTGAAGCGAAACAGAGATGCAATTTGAACTTACTGAAACATCGAACAAGATGGTGGCCTTCTACTGCTTGACGTAATCTGAAAATTTGTTATAATATAGAGGATTGAATTAGCTTCACATGGGCGTTGGATTCGTGTCATTCTGATCTCTAGTTTAAAAGTTATGGCCGATTTAGAATCGACATGCAAGTTGATTAAAATATATTTGATCCTAATTAAGATATTAGCAAAACTGTAAACCCAACTCCATGATGTTTTTGTGATTTATTGTAATCGGATCACATTCTCCAATCACCACATTTTCAATCTAATTTGCCCCAATTCCTATCCAGTTTGTTTCAGGATGATCCAACTTGAATAAAATGTGTATTTAAGTAAGTTTTAGATGTTTATAGGTTAGAATTGTTATTTGATAAATTTTTCTTATATAAATACAAAAAGTACCTTCTTGGTGTTGGGATAATGTTTAGGATTTTGAACCGTTTTTTAAGATTTCTTATCAATCCCTCATAACTTCCCTATACTCATTTTATTTTCTTCATTTGTTTTTCTTGCTTTTATTTTCATCAGGTTTCAGTAGTCTGGCAATTGCATTGTGCGTTAGGAATGTTAAGTTGGTGTGATTTTTTCTGATTTATGTTTAAGAATAGATACCTTTAGATTCCTTTATTTAAGACGTTATCATACTAGATTACGAGTGACCACAAAAAAATATGGATCATAATTGGTACATGCCCGATAGGTGTTTAGTGATTTGTGAATAAATTTTATTGACTATTCTTTTTGTTTAACTTTTTTTTTGTTTCATTTAGGGTCAAGTTCAATATGGGTTGTATAGAGCTTAAAATTTTGTTAACGACCTTACAAACTTTAGCAAATAGAAGAAAAACAAAGTACTAGATTGGGGTTTCTGAAACATTTCATCAGGTGATGACATTTATATTCTTAGTTGAAGCTGGAGTTTAGGTAGAACATAGAAAATTGAGTTAGCTTTCCTTTGGAGGTTAACACATCAATTGGATCAGTGGATTAGAAGATAAGATCCATGTTGTTAAGATATATAATTGAAGCGAAACGGAGATGCAATTTGCACTTACTGAAACATCGAACAAGATGGTGGCCTTCTACAGCTTCACGTAATCTGAAAATTTGTTATAATATAGAGGATTGAATTAGCTTCACGTGGGCGTTGGATTCGTATCATTCTGATCTCTAGTTTAAAAATTATGGCCGATTTAGAATCGACATGCAAGTTGATTAAAATATATTTGATCCTAATTAAGATATTAGCAAAACTGTAAACCCAACTCCATGATGTTTTTTGTGATTTATTGTAAACGGATCACATTCTCCAATCACCACATTTTCAATCTAATTTGCCCCAATTCCTATCCAGTTTGTTTCAGGATGATCCAACTTAAATAAGATGTGTATTTAAGTAAGTTTTAGATGTTTATAGGTTAGAACTGTTATTTGATAAATTGTTCTTATATAAGTACAAAAAGCACCTTCTTGGTGTTGGGATAATGTTTAGGATTTTGAACCGTTTTTTAAGATTTCTTATCAATCCCTCATAACTTCCCTATACTCATTTTATTTTCATCATTTGTTTTTCTTGCTTTTATTTTCATCAGGTTTCAGTAGTCTAACAATTGCATTGTGCGTTAGGAATGTTAAGTTGGTGTGATTTTTTCTGATTTATGTTTAAGAATAGATACCTTTAGATTCCTTTATTTAAGACGTTATCATACTAGATTACGAGTGACCACAAAAAAATATGGATCATAATTGGTACATGCCCGATAGGTGTTTAGTGATTTGTGAATCAATTTTATTGACTATTCTTTTTGTTTAACTTTTTTTTTGTTGCATTTAGGGTCAAGTTCAATATGGGTTGTATAGAGCTTAAAATTTTGTTAACGACCTTACAAACTTTAGCAAATAGAAGAAAAACAAAGTACTAGATTGGGGTTTCTGAAACATTTCATCAGGTGATGACATTTATATTCTTAGTTGAAGCTCGAGTTTAGGTAGAACATAGAAAATTGAGTTAGCTTTCCTTTGGAGGTTAACACATCAATTGGATCAGTGGATTAGAAGATAAGATCCATGTTGTTAAGATATATAATTGAAGCGAAACGGAGATGCAATTTGCACTTACTGAAACATCGAACAAGATGGTGGCCTTCTACTGCTTGACGTAATCTGAAAATTTGTTATAATATAGAGGATCGAATTAGCTTCACGTGGGCGTTGGATTCGTGTCATTCTGATCTCTAGTTTAAAAGTTATGGCCGATTTAGAATCGACATGTCAAGTTGATTAAAATATATTTGATCCTAATTAAGATATTAGCAAAACAGTAAACCCAACTCCATGATGTTTTTGTGATTTATTGTAATCGGATCACATTCTCCAATCACCACATTTTCAATCTAATTTGCCCCAATTCCTATCCAGTTTGTTTCAGGATGATCCAACTTGAATAAAATGTGTATTTAAGTAAGTTTTAGATGTTTATAGGTTAGAATTGTTATTTGATAAATTTTTCTTATATAAATACAAAAAGTACCTTCTTGGTGTTGGGATAATGTTTAGGATTTTGAACCGTTTTTTAAGATTTCTTATCAATCCCTCATAACTTCCCTATACTCATTTTATTTTCTTCATTTGTTTTTCTTGCTTTTATTTTCATCAGGTTTCAGTAGTCTGGCAATTGCATTGTGCGTTAGGAATGTTAAGTTGGTGTGATTTTTTCTGATTTATGTTTAAGAATAGATACCTTTAGATTCCTTTATTTAAGACGTTATCATACTAGATTACGAGTGACCACAAAAAAATATGGATCATAATTGGTACATGCCCGATAGGTGTTTAGTGATTTGTGAATCAATTTTATTGACTATTCTTTTTGTTTAACTTTTTTTTGTTGCATTTAGGGTCAAGTTCAATATGGGTTGTATAGAGCTTAAAATTTTGTTAACGACCTTACAAACTTTAGCAAATAGAAGAAAAACAAAGTACTAGATTGGGGTTTCTGAAACATTTCATCAGGTGATGACATTTATATTCTTAGTTGAAGCTCGAGTTTAGGTAGAACATAGAAAATTGAGTTAGCTTTCCTTTGGAGGTTAACACATCAATTGGATCAGTGGATTAGAAGATAAGATCCATGTTGTTATGATATATAATTGAAGCGAAACGGAGATGCAATTTGCACTTACTGAAACATCGAACAAGATGGTGGCCTTCTACTGCTTGACGTAATCTGAAAATTTGTTATAATATAGAGGATCGAATTAGCTTCACGTGGGCGTTGGATTTGTGTCATTGTGATCTCTAGTTTAAAAGTTATGGCCGATTTAGAATCGACATGTCAAGTTGATTAAAATATATTTGATCCTAATTAAGATATTAGCAAAACAGTAAACCCAACTCCATGATGTTTTTGTGATTTATTGTAATCAGATCACATTCTCCAATCACCACATTTTCAATCTAATTTGCCCCAATTCCTATCCAGTTTGTTTCAGGATGATCCAACTCGAATAAGATGTGTATTTAAGTAAGTTTTAGATGTTTCTAGGTTAGAACTGTTATTTGATAAATTGAGCTACTTTAACGTGAGTGTTTGATTTGTGTCATTCTGAGCTATAAATCAAAAGGTGCAGACGATTTAGTGGGGACATGTGAGGTTGATCGCCCAGTTAAATTGATCGTTTCTAAACTGATCGTTCTAACTGATCGTTCTAAGCTGATCATTTGTGCTGCTTGAGTAAAGTCTTATAAATGAAGCATAATGCATGGCATCACACAGGCTAGGATTTATTGGATTATTTGAAGCCTTTGTGGTAGCTCTTGGTGTTACCACAAAAAGCACAAAAAGCACCTTCTTGGTGTTGGGATAATGTTTAGGATTTTGAACAGTTTTTTAAGATTTCTTATCAATCCCTCATAACTTCCCTATACTCATTTTATTTTCATCATTTTTTTTTCTTGCTTTGATTTTCACCAGGTTTGAGTAGTCTGGCATTTGCATTGTGCGTTAGGAGTGTTAAGTTGGTGTGATGTTTGCTGATTGAAGTTTAAGAATAGATACCTTTAGATTTCTTTATTTGAGACGTTACTAATNGATCAGCGGATTAGAAGATAAGATCCATATTGTTAAGATATATAATTGAAGCAAAACGGAGAGGCATTTTGCACTTACATAAAAATCGAACTAGATGGTGGCCTTCTACTGCTTGATTTAATCTGAATATTTGCTATTGTATAGAGGATCCAATTTGCTTGACGTGGGGGTTGGATTCGTGTCATTCGGATCTCTAGTTTAAAAGTTATGGCCGATTTAGAATAGACATGTCAAGTTGAACAGAATATATCTCATCCTAGTTAAGATATTAGCGAAACGGTAAACCTAATTCTATGATGTTTTCGTGATTTATTGTAAACCGATCACATTCTCCAATCCCCACACTTTCAATCTAATTTTCCTCAATTTCTATCATGGTTGTTTCAGGACGATCCAACTCGAATAAGATGTGTATTTAAGTAAGTTTTAGATGATTATAGGTTAGAATTGCTATTTGATAAATTGTTATTATATAAATACAAAAACCACCTTTTTGGTATGGGGATAATAGTTAGGATTTTGAACCGTTTATTAAGATTTCTTATCAATATCTCTTACCTTCCCTATACTCATTATATTTTCATCATTTGTTTTTCTCGCTTTGATTTTCACCAAGTTTGCGTAGTCTAGAATTTGCATGGTGTGTCTGGAATGTTAAGTTCGTGTGATGTTTGCTGATTGATGTTTAAGCAGAGATACCTTTAGATTCCTTTATTTAAGACGTTACTGATACTAGATTCCGAGTGACCACAAAAATATGGATCATATTCGGTACATACCCGACAGGTGTTTGGTGATTTGTGAATTGTTTTTAATAACTATTCCTTTTGTTAAACTTTTTTTTTCCTTTGTTGTTTTGTTGCATTCAGGCCTAAGTTCAACATGGGTTGTATAGAGCTTAAGATTTAGTTAACGGCCTTACAAACATAAGCAAATAGAAGAAAAACAAAGTACTAGATTGGGGTTTCCGAAACATTTCATCAGGTGATGACATTTATGTTCTTAGTTTAAGCTCGAGTTTAGGAAGATCATAGAAAATTGAGTTAGCTTTCCTTCGGAGGTTAACACATGAATTGGATCAGCGGATTAGAAGATAAGATCCATATTGTTAAGATATATAATTGAAGCAAAACGGAGAGGCATTTTGCACTTACTTAAACATCGAACTAGATGGTTGCCTTCTACTGCTTGATTTAATCTGAATATTTGTTATTGTATAGAGGATCCAATTTGCTTGACGTGGGGGTTGGATTCATGTCATTCGGATCTCTAGTTTAAAAGTTATGGCCGATTTAGAATAGACATGTCAAGTTGAACAGAATAGATCTCATCCTAGTTAAGATATTAGCGAAACGGTAAACCTAATTCTATGATGTGTTCGTGATTTATTGTAAACCGATCACATTCTCCAATCCCCACACTTTCAATCTAATTTGCCTCAATTTCTATCATGGTTGTTTCAGGACGATCCAACTCGAATAAGATGTGTATTTAAGTAAGTTTTAGATGATTATAGGTTAGAATTGCTATTTGATAAATTGTTATTATATAAATACAAAAACTACCTTCTTGGTATGGGGATAATATTTAGGATTTTGAACCGTTTATTAAGATATCTTATCAATCTCTCACACCTTCCCTATACTCAATTTATTTTCATCATTTCTTTTTCGGGGTTTGATTTTCACCACATTTGCGTAGTCTAGAATTTGCATGGTGTGTTTGGAATGTTAAGTTCGTGTGATGTTTGCTGATTGATGTTTAAGCAGAGATACCTTTAGATTCCTTTATTTAAGACGTTACTGATACTAGATTCCGAGTGACCACAAAAATATGGATCATATTCGGTACATGCCCGACATGTGTTTGGTGATTTGTGAATTGGTTTTATTAACTATTCCTTTTGTTTAACTTTTTTTTCCTTTGTTGTTTTGTTGCATTCAGGCCTAAGTTCAACATGGGTTGTGTAGAGCTTAAGATTTTGTTAACGGCCTTACAAACATAAGCAAATAGAAGAAAAACAAAGTAATAGATTTGGGTTTCCGAAACATTTCATCAGGTGATGACATTTATGTTCTTAGTTGAAGCTCGAGTTTAGGAAGATCATAGAAAATTGAGTTAGCTTTCCTTTGGAGGTTAACACATATCAATTGGATCAGCGGATTAGAAGATAAGATCCATATTGTTAAGATATATAATTGAAGCAAAACGGAGAGGCATTTTGAACTTACTTAAACATCGAACTAGATGGTGGCCTTCTACTGCTTGATTTAATCTGAAAATATGTTATTATATAGAGGATCCAATTAGCTTGACGTGGGCGTTGGATTCGTGTCATTCTGATCTCTAGTTTAAAAGTTATGGCCGATTTAGAATAGACATGTCAAGTTGATAAGAATATATCTCAACCTAGTGAAGATATTAGCGAAACAGTAAACCCAATTCCATGATGTTTTTATGATTTATTGTAATCTGATCACATTCTCCAATCAGCACACTTTCAATCTAATTTGCCCCAATTCCTATCCAGTTTGTTTCAAGACGATCCAACTCGAATAAGATGTGTATTTAAGTAAGTTTTAGATGTTTATAGGTTAGAATTGTTATTCGATAATTCGTTCTTATATAAATACAAAAACAACCTTCTTGGTGTTGGGATAATGTTTAGGATTTTGAACCGTTTATTAAGATTTCTTATCAATCCCTCACACCTTCCCTATACTCAATTTATTTTCATCATTTCTTTTTCGGGGTTTGATTTTCACCACATTTGCGTAGTCTAGCATTTGCATTATGCGTTAGGAATGTTAAGTTGGTGTGATGTTTGCTGATTGATGTTTAAGCATAGATACCTTAATATTCCTTTTTTAAGACGTTACTGGTACTAGAGTGACCACAAAAATATGGATCATATTCGGTACATGCCCGACAAGTGTTTGGTGATTTGTTAATCGGTTTTTACTAACTTTTCTTTTTGTTTAACTTTTTTCTGCTTTGTTTTTTTGTTGCATTCAGGACTAAGTTCAACATGGGTTGAATAGAGCTTAAGATTTTGTTAACGGCCTTACAAACATAAGCAAATTGAAGAAAAAAAGTACTAGATTGGGGTTTCCAAAACATTTCAGCAGGTGATGACATTAATGTTCTTAGTTCAAGCTTGAGTTTAGCAAAATCATAGAAAATTGAGTTAGCTTTCCTTTGGAGGTTAACACATATCAATTGGATCAGCGGATTAGAAGATAAGATCCATATTGTTAAGATATATAATTGAAGCAAAACGGAGAGGCATTTTGCACTTACTGAAACATCGAACTAGATGGTGGCCTTCTACTGCTTGATTTAATCTGAATATTTGTTATCGTATGGAGGATCCAATTTGCTTGACGTGGGGGTTGGATTCGTGTCATTCGGATCTCTAGTTTAAAAGTTATGGCCGATTTAGAATAGACAAGTCAAGTTGATAAGAATATATCACAACCTAGTTAAGATATTAGCGAAACAGTAAACCCGATTCCATGATGTTTTTGTGATTTATTGTAATCCGATCACATTCTCCAATCACCACACTTTCAATCTAATTTGCCCCAATTCCTATCCAGTTTGTTTCAGGACGATCCAACTCAAATAAGATGGGTATTTAAGTAAGTTTTAGATGTTTATAGGTTAGAATTCTTATTCGATAATTCGTTCTTACATAAATACAAAAACCACCTTCTTTGTGTTGGGATAATGTTTAGGATTTGGTAGCGTTTATTAAGATTTCTTATCAATCTCTCACACCTTCCCTATACTCAATTTATTTTCATCATTTGTTTTTCGGGGTTTGATTTTCACCACATTTGCGTAGTCTAGCATTTGCATTATGCATTAGGAATGTTAAGTTGGTGTGATGTTTGCTGATTGATGTTTAAGCAAAGGACCTATATATTNATAAGAATATATCTCATCCTAGTTAAGATATTAGTGAAACAGTAAACCCGATTCCATGATGTTTTTGTGATTTATTGTAATCTGATCACATTCTCCAATCACCACACTTTCAATCTAATTTGCCCCAATTCCTATACAGTTTGTTTCAGGACGATCCAGCTCGAATAAGATGTCTATTTAAGTAAGTTTTAGATGTTTATAGGTTAGAATTGTTATTCGATAATTCGGTCTTATATAAATACAAAAACCACGTTCTTGGTGTTGGGATAATGTTTAGGATTTTGAACCGTCTATTAGGATTTCTTATCAATCACTCACACCTTCCCTATACTCAATTTATTTTCATCGTTTGTTTTTCGGGGTCTGATTTTCACCACATTTGCGTAGTCTAGCATTTGCATTATGCGTTAGGAATGTTAAGTTGGTGTGATGTTTTCTGATTGATGTTTAAGCATATATACCTTTATATTCCTTTATTTAAGACGTTACTCATACTAGATTACGAGTGACCACAAAAATATGGATCATATTCGGTACATGCCCTACAGGTGTTTGGTGATTTGTTAATCGGTTTCTACTAACTATTCTTTTTGTTTAACTTTTTTTTGCTTTTTTTTTGTTGCATTCAGGACTAAGTTCAACATGGGTTGTATAGAGATTAAGATTTTGTTGATGGCCTTACAAGCATAAGCAAATAGAAGAAAAAAAGTACTAGATTGGGGTTTCCGAAACATTTCATCAGGTGATGACATTTATGTTCTTAGTTTAAGCTCGATTTTAGGAAGATCATAGAAAATTGAGTTAGTTTTCCGTTGGAGGTTAACACATACGAATTGGATCAGGGGATTAGAAGATAAGATCCATATTGTTAAGATATATAATTGAAGCAAAACGGAGAGGCATTTTGCACTTACTTAAACATCGAACTAGATGGTGGCCTTCTATTGCTTGATATAATCTGAAAATTGGATATTATATAGAGGATACAATTAGCTTGACGTGGGCGTTGGATTCGTGTCATTCTGATCTCTAGTTTAAAAGTTATGGCCGATTTAGAATAGACATGTCAAGTTGATAAGAATATATCTGAACCTAGTTAAGATATTAGCGAAACAGTAAACCCGATTCCATGATGTTTTTGTGATTTATTGTAATCTGATCACATTCTCCAATCAACCACACTCTTTCAATCTAATTTGCCCGCAATTCCTTATCCAGTTTTTGTTTTCAGGACGATCCAAACTCGAATAAGATGTGTATTTAAGTTAAGTTTTTTAGATGTTTATAGGTTAGAAATTGTTATTCGAATAATTCGTTCTAATATACAATACAAAAACCACCTTCCTTGGTGTTGGGATAATGTTTAAGATTTTGAACCGTTTTTTAAGATTTCTGATCAATCTCTCACACCTTCCCTATACTCAATTTATTTTCATCATTTGTTTTTCGGGGTTTGATTTTCACCACATTTGCGTAGTCTAGCATTTGCATTATGCGTTAGCAATGTTAAGTTGGTGTGATGTTTTCTGATTGATGTTTAAGCATAGATACCTTTATATTCCTTTATTTAAGACGTTACTCATACTAGATTACGAGTGACCACTAAAATATGGATCATATTCGGTACATGCCTGACAGGTGTTTGGTGATTTGTTAATCGGTTTTTACTAACTATTCTTTTTGTTTAACTTTTTTTTGCTTTGTTTTTGTGTTGCATTCAGGACTAAGTTCAACATGGGTTGTATAGAGCTTAAGATTTTGTTAACGGCCTTACAAACATAAGCAAATAGAAGAAAAAAAAGTACTAGATTGGGGTTTCCGAAACATTTCATCAGGTGATGACATTTATGTTCTTAGTTTAAGCTCGATTTTAGGAAGATCATAGAAAATTGAGTTAGCTTTCCTTTGGAGGTTAACACATATCAATTGGATCAGGGGATTAGAAGATAGGATCCATATTGTTAAGAAAAATAATTGAAGCAAAACGGAGAGGCATTTTGCACTTACTTAAACATCGAACTAGATGGTGGCCTTCTACTGCTTGATTTAATCTGAAAATATGATATTATATAGAGGATCCAATTAGCTTGACGTGGGCGTTGGATCCGTGTCATTCTGATCTCTAGTTTAAAAGTTATGGCCGATATAGAATAGACATGTCAAGTTGATAAGAATATATCTCATCCTAGTTAAGATATTAGCGAAACAGTAAACCCGATTCCATGATGTTTTGTGATTTATTGTAATCTGATCACATTCTCCAATCACCACACTTTCAATCTAATTTGCCCCAATTCCTATCCAGTTTGTTTCAGGATGATCCAGCTCGAATAAGATGTGTATTTAAGTAAGTTTTAGATGTTTATAGGTTAGAATTGTTATTCGATAATTCGTTCTTATATAAATACAAAACCACCTTCTTGGTGTTGGGATAATGTTTAGGATTTTGAACCGTTTATTAAGATTTTTTATCAATCCCTCACACCTTCCCTATACTCAATTTATTTTCATCATTTGTTTTTCGGGGTTTGATTTTCACCACATTTGCGTAGTCTAGCATTTGCATTATGCGTTAGGAATGTTAAGTTGGTGTTATGTTTGCTGATTGATGTTTAAGCATAGATACCTTTATATTCCTTTATTTAAGACGTTACTGATACTAGATTACGAGTGACCACAAAAATATGGATCATATTCGGTACATGCCCGACAGGTGTTTGGTGATTTGTTAGTCAGTTTTTACTAACTATTCTTTTTGTTTAACTTTTTTTCCTTTGTTTTTTTGTTGCATTCAGGACTAAGTTCAACATGGGTTGTATAGAGCTTAAGATTCTGTTAACGGCCTTACAAACATAAGCAAATAGAAGAAAAACAAAGTACTAGATTGGGGTTTCCGAAACCTTTCATCAGGTGATGACATTTATGTTCTTAGTTGAAGCTAGAGTTTAGGAAGATCATAGAAAATTGAGATAATTTTCCTTTGGAGGTTAACACATATCAATTGGATCAGTGGATTAGAAGATAAGATCCATATTGTTAAGATATATAATTGAAGCAAAACGGAGAGGCATTTTGCACTTACTTAAACGTCAAACTAGATGGTGGCCTTCTACTGCTTGATTTAATCTGAAAATTTGATATTATCTAGAGGATTCGATTAGCTTGACGTGGGCGTTGGATTCGTGTCATTCTAATCTCTAGTTTAAAAGTTATGGCCGATTTAGAATAGACATGTCAAGTTGATAAGAATATATCTCATCCTAGTTAAGATACTAGCGAAACAGTAAACCCGATTCCATGATGTTCTTATGATTTTTTGTAATCTGATCACACTCTCCAATCACCACACTTTCAATCTAATTTGCCCCAATTCCTATCCAGTTTGTTTCAGGATGACCCAACTCGAATAAGATGTGTATTTAAGTAAGTTTTAGATGTTTATAGGTTAGAATTGTTATTCGATAATTCGTTCTTATATAAATACAAAAACCACCTTCTTTGTGTTGGGATAATGTTTAGGATTTGGAACCGTTTATTAAGATTTCTTATCAATCTCTCACACCTTCCCTATACTCAATTTATATTCATCATTTGTTTTTCGGGGTTTGATTTTCACCACATTTGCATAGTCCAGCATTTGCATTATGCGTTAGGAATGTTAAGTTGGTGTGATGTTTGCTGATTGATGTTTAAGCATAGATACCTTTATATTCCTTTATTTAAGACGTTACTGATACTAGATTACGAGTGACCACAAAAATATGGATCATATTCGGTACATGCCCGACAGGTGTTTGGTGATTTGTTAGTCAGTTTTTACTAACTATTCTTTTTGTTTAACTTTTTTTTCCTTTGTTTTTTTGTTGCATTCAGGACTAAGTTCAACATGGGTTCTATAGAGCTTAAGATTCTGTTAACGGCCTTACAAACATAAGCAAATAGAAAAAAAACAAAGTACTAGATTGGGGTTTCCGAAACATTTCATCAGGTGATGACATTTATGTTCTTAGTTGAAGCTCGAGTTTAGGAAGATCATAGAANTCGTTCTTATATAAATACAAAAACCACCTTCTTGGGGTTGGGATAATGTTTAGGATTTTGAACCGTTTTTTAAGATTTCTTATCAATCTCTCACACCTTCCCTATACTCAATTTATTTTCATCATTTGTTTTTCGGGGTTTAATTTTCACCACATTGCGTAGTCTAGCATTTGCATTATGCGTTAGGAATGTTAAGTTGGGGTGATGTTTGCTGATTGATGTTTAAGCATAGATACCTTTATATTCCTTTATTTAAGACGTTACTGATACTAGATTACGAGTGACAACAAAAATATGGATCATATTTGGTACATGCCCGACAGGTGTTTGGTGAATTGTTAATCGGTTTTTTACTAACTATTCTTTTTGTTTAACTTTTTTTGCTTTGTTTTTTTGTTGCATTCAGGACTAAGTTCAACATGGGTTGTATAGAGCTTAAGATTTTGTTAACGGCCTTACAAACATAAGCAAATAGAAGAAAAAAAAGTAATAGATTGGGGTTTCCTAAACATTTCATCAGGTGATGACATTTATGTTCTTAGTTGAAGATTGAGTTTAGGAAGATCATAGAAAATTGAGTTAGCTTTCCTTTGGAGGTTAACACATATCAATTGGATCAGCGGATTAGAAGATAAGATCCATATTGTTAAGATATATAATTGTAGCAAAACGGAAAGGCATTTTGCACTTACTTAAACATCGAACTAGATGGTGGCCTTCAACTGCTTGATTTAATCTGAAAATATGTTATTATATAGAGGATCCAATTAGCTTGACGTGGGCGTTGGATTCGTGTCATTCCGATCTCTAGTTTAAAAGTTATGGCCGATTTAGAATAGACATGTCAAGTTGATAAGTATATATCTCAACCTAGTTAAGGTATTAGCGAAACAGTAAACCCAATTCCATGATGTTTTTGGGATTTATTGTAATCTGATCACATTCTCCAATCACAACACTTTCAATCTAATTTTGCCCAATTCCTATCCAGTTTGTTTCAGGACGATCCAACTCAAATAAGATGTGTATTTAAGTAAGTTTTAGATGTTTATAGGTTAGAATTGTTATTCGATAATTCGTTCTTATATAAATACAAAAACCACCTTCTTGGTGTTGGGATAATGTTTAGAATTTTGAACCGTTTATTAAGATTTCTTATCAATCTCTCACACCTTCCCTATACTCAATCTATTTTCATCATTTGTTTTTCGGGGTTTGATTTTCACCACATTTGCGTAGTCTAGCATTTGCATTATGCGTTAGGAATGTTAAGTTGGGGTGATGTTTGCTGATTGATGTTTAAGCATTGATACCTTTATATTCCTTTATTTAAGACGTTACTGATACTAAATTACGAGTGACCAGAAAAATATGGATCATATTCGGTACATGCCCGACAGGTGTTTGGTGATTTGTTAATCGGTTTTTACTAACTATTCTTTTTGTTTAACTTTTTTTTGCTTTGTTTTTTTGTTGCATTCAGGATCAAGTTCAACATGGGTTGTATAGAGCTTAAGATTTCGTTAACGGCCTTACAAACATAAGCAAATAGAAGAAAAAAAAGTAATTGATTGGGGTTTCCGAAACATTTCATCAGGTGATGACATTTATGTTATTAGTTGAAGCTAGAGTTTAGGAAGATCATAGAAAATTGAGTTAGCTTTCCTTTGGAGGTTAACACATATCAATTGGATCAGCGGATTAGAAGATAAGATCCATATTGTTAAGATATATAATTGAAGCAAAACGGAAAGGCATTTTGCACTTACTTAAACATCGAACTAGATGGTGGCCTTCAACTGCTTGATTTAATTTGAAAATTTGTTATTATATAGAGGATCCAATTAGCTTGACGTGGGCGTTGGATTCGTGTCATTCCGATCTCTAGTTTAAAAGTTATGGCCGATTTAGAATAGACATGTCAAGTTGATAAGAATATATCTCATCCTAGTTAAGATATTAGCGAAACAGTAAACCTGATTCCATGATGTTTTTGTGATTTATTGTAATCTGATCACATTCTCCAATCACCACACTTTCAATCTAATTTGCCCCAATTCCTATCCAGTTTGTTTCAGGACAATCCAACTCGAATAAGATGTGTATTTAAGTTTTAGATGTTTATAGGTTAGAATTGTTATTCGATAATTCGTTCTTATATAAATACAAAAACCACCTTCTTGGTGTTGGGATATTGTTTAGGATTTTGAACCGTTTATTAAGATTTTTTATCAATCCCTCACACCTTCCCTATACTCAATTTATTTTCATCATTTGTTTTTCGGGGTTTGATTTTCACCACATTTGCGTAGTCTAGCATTTGCATTATGCGTTAGGAATGTTAAGTTGGTGTGATGTTTGCTGATTGATGTTAAAGCATAGATACCTTTATATTCCTTTATTTAAGACGTTACTGATACTAGATTACGAGTGACAACAAAAATATGGATCATATTCGGTACATGCCCGACAGGTGTTTGGTGATTTGTTAATCGGTTTTTACTAACTATTCTTTTTGTTTAACTTTTTTTTGCTTTGTTTTTTGTTGCATTCAGGACTAAGTTCAACATGGGTTGTATAGAGCTTAAGATTTTGTTAACGGCCTTACAAACATAAGCAAATAGAAGAAAAAAAAGTAATAGATTGGGGTTTCCGAAACATTTCATCAGGTGATGACATTTATGTTCTTAGTTGAAGCTCGAGTTTAGGAAGATCATAGAATATTGAGTTAGCTTTCCTTTGAAGGTTAACACATATCAATTGGATCAGCGGATTAGAAGATAAGATCCATATTGTTAAGATATATAATTGAAGCAAAACGGAAAGGCATTTTGCACTTACTTAAACATCGAACTAGATGGTGGCCTTCAACTGCTTGATTTAATCTGAAAATTTGTTATAATATAGAGGATCCAATTAGCTTGACGTGGGCGTTGGATTCGTGTCATTCCGATCTCTAGTTTAAAAGTTATGGACGATTTAGAATAGACATGTCAAGTTGATAAGTATATATCTCAACCTAGTTAAGATATTAGCAAAACAGTAAACCTGATTCCATGATGTTTTTGTGATTTATTGTAATCTGATCACATTCTCCAATCACCACACTTTCAATCTAATTTTCCCCAATTCCTATCCAGTTTGTTTCAGGACAATCCAACTCGAATAAGATGTGTATTTAAGTAAGTTTTAGATGTTTATAGGTTAGAATTGTTATTCGATAATTCGTTCTTATATAAATACAAAAACCACGTTCTTGGTGTTGGGATAATGTTTAGAATTTTGAACCGTTTATTAAGATTTCTTATCAATCCCTCACACCTTCCCTATACTCAATTTATTTTCATCATTTGTTTTTCGGGGTTTGATTTTCACCACATTTGCGTAGTCTAGCATTTGCATTATGCGTTAGAATTGTTAAGCTGGTTTGATGTTTTCTGATTGATGTTTAAGCATAGATACCTTTATATTCCTTTATTTAAGACGTTACTGATACTAGATTACGAGTGACCACAAAAATATGGATCATATTCGGTACAAGCCCGAGAGGTGTTTGGTGATTTGTTATTCGGTTTTTACTAACTATTCTTTTTGTTTAACTTTTTTTTGCTTTGTTCTTTTGTTGCATTCAGGACTAAGTTCAACATGGGTTGTATAGAGCTTAAGATTTTGTTAACGGCCTTACAAACATAAGCAAATAGAAGAAAAAAAAAAGTAATTGATTGGGGTTTCCGAAACATTTCATCAGGTGATGACATTTATGTTCTTAGTTGAAGCTCGAGTTTAGGAAGATCATAGAAAATTGAGTTAGCTTTCCTTTGAAGGTTAACACATATCAATTGGATCAGCGGATTAGAAGATAAGATCCATATTGTTAAGATATATAATTGAAGCAAAACGGAAAGGCATTTTGCACTTACTTAAACATCGAACTAGATGGTGGCCTTCAACTGCTTGATTTAATCTGAAAATTTGTTATTATATAGAGGATCCAATTAGCTTGACGTGGGCGTTGGATTCGTGTCATTCCGATCTCTAGTTTAAAAGTTATGGCCGATTTAGAATAGACATGTCAAGTTGATAAGAATATATCTCAACCTAGTTAAGATATTAGCGAAACAGTAAACCCGATTCCATGATGTTTTTGTGATTTATTGTAATCTGATCACATTCTCCAATCACCACACTTTCAATCTAATTTGCCCCAATTCCTATCCAGTTTGTTTCAGGACGATCCAACTCGAATAAGATGTGTATTTAAGTAAGTTTTAGATGTTTATAGGTTAGAATTGTTATTCGATAATTCGTTCTTATATAAATACAAAAACCACCTTCTTGGTGTTGGGATAATGTTTAGGATTTTGAACCGTCTATTAAAATTTTTTATCAATCCCTCACACCTTCCCTATACTCAATTTATTTTCATCATTTGTTTTTCGGGGTTTGATTTTCACCACATTTGCGTAGTCTAGCATTTGCATTATGCGTTAGGAATGTTAAGTTGGGGTGATGTTTGCTGATTGATGTTTAAGCATAGATACCTTTATATTCCTTTATTTAAGACGTTACTGATACTAGATTACGAGTGACCACAAAAATATGGATCATATTCGGTACATGCCCGAGAGGTGTTTGGTGATTTGTTAATCGGTTTTTACTAACTATTCTTTTTGTTTAACTTTTTTTTGCTTTGTTCTTTTGTTGCATTCAGGACTAAGTTCAACATGGGTTGTATAGAGCTTAAGATTTTGTTAACGGCCTTACAAACATAAGCAAATAGAAGAAAAAAAAGTAATTGATTGGGGTTTCCGAAACATTTCATCAGGTGATGACATTTATGTTCTTAGTTGAAGCTCGAGTTTAGGAAGATCATAGAAAATTGAGTTAGCTTTCCTTTGGAGGTTAACACATATCAATTGGATCAGCGGATTAGAAGATAAGATCCATATTGTTAAGATATATAATTGAAGCAAAACGGAGAGGCATTTTGCACTTACTTAAACATCGAACTAGATGGTGGCCTTCAACTGCTTGATTTAATCTGAAAATTTGTTATTATATAGAGGATCCAATTAGCTTGACGTGGGCGTTGGATTCGTGTCATTCTGATCTCTAGTTTAAAAGTTATGGCCGATTTAGAATAGACATGTCAAGTTGATAAGAATATATCTCATCCTAGTTAAGATATTAGCGAAACAGTAAACCCGATTCCATGATGTTTTTGTGATTTATTGTAATCTGATCACATTCTCCAATCACCACACTTTCAATCTAATTTGCCCCAATTCCTATCCAGTTTGTTTCAGGATGATCCAACTCGAATAAGATGTGTATTTAAGTAAGTTTTAGATGTTTATAGGTTAGAATTGTTATTCGATAATTCGTTCTTATATAAATACAAAAACCACCTTCTTGGTGTTGGGATAATGTTTAGGATTTTGAACCGTCTATTAAAATTTTTTTATCAATCCCTCACACCTTCCCTATACTCAATTTATTTTCATCATTTGTTTTTCGGGGTTTGATTTTCACCACATTTGCGTAGTCTAGCATTTGCATTATGCGTTAGGAATGTTAAGTTGGTGTGATGTTTGCTGATTGATTTTTAAACATAGATACCTTTATATTCCTTTATTTAAGACGTTACTGATACTAGAGTGACCACAAAAATATGGATCATATTCGGTACATGCCCGACAGGTGTTTGGTGATTTGTTAATCGGTTTTTACTAACTATTCTTTTTGTTTAACTTTTTTTTTGCTTTGTTCTTTTGTTGCATTCAGGACTAAGTTCAACATGGGTTGTATAGAGCTTAAGATTTTGTTAACGGCCTTACAAACATAAGCAAATAGAAGAAAAAAAAGTAATTGATTGGGGTTTCCGAAACATTTCATCAGGTGATGACATTTATGTTCTTAGTTGAAGCTCGAGTTTAGGAAGATCATAGAAAATTGAGTTAGCTTTCCTTTGGAGGTTAACACANTAAGATTTCTTATCAATCTCTCACACCTTCCCTATACTCAATTTATTTTCATCATTTGTTTTTCGGGGTTTGATTTTCACCACATTTGCGTAGTCTAGCATTTGCATTATGCATTAGGAATGTTAAGTTGGTGTGATGTTTGCTGATTGATGTTTAAGCAAAGGACCTATATATTCCTTTATTTAAGACGTTACTGATACTAGATTACGAGTGACCACAAAAATATGGATCATATTCGGTACATGCCCGACAGGTGTTTGGTGATTTGTGAATCGGTTTTTACTAACTATTCTTTTTGTTAAACTTTTTTATTCCTTTGTTTTTTAGTTGCATTCAGGCCTAAGTTCAACATGGGTTGTATAGAGCTTAAGATTTTGTTAACGGCCTTACAAACATAAGCAAATAGAAGAAAAACAATGTACTAGATGGGAGTTTCCGAAACATTTCATCAGGTGATGACATTTATGTTCTTAGCTGAAGCTTGAGTTTAGGTAGATCATAGAAAATTGAGTTAGCTTTCCTTTGGAGGTTAACACATATATTGGATCAGCGGATTAGAAGATAAGATCCATATTCTTAAGATATATAATTGAAGCAAAACGGAGAGGCATTTTGCACTTACTTAAACATCGAACTAGATGGTGGCCTTCTACTGTTTGATTTAATCTGAAAATTTGATATTATATACAGGATCCAATTATCTTGACGTGGGCGTTGGATTCGTGTCATTCTGATATCTAGTTTAAAAGTTATGGCCGATTTAGAATAGACATGTCAAGTTGATAAGAATATATCTCATCCTAGTTAAGATATTAGCGAAACAGTAAACCCGATTCCATGATGTTTTTGTGATTTATTATAAACCGATCACATTCTCCAATCACCACACTTTCAATCTAATTTGCCCCAATTCCTATCCAGTTTGTTTCATGACGATCCAACTCGAATAAGATGTTTATTTAAGTTAGTTTTAGATGTTTATGGGTTAGAATTGTTATTCGATAAGTCGTTCTTATATAAATACAAAAACCACCTTCTTGGTGTTGGGATAATGTTTAGGATTTTGAACCGTTTATTAAGATTTCTTATCAATCTCTCACACCTTCCCTATACTCATTATATTTTCATCATTTGTTTTTCTCGCTTTGATTTTCACCACGTTTGCGTAGTCTAGAATTTGCATTGTGTGTTTGGAATGTTAAGTTGGTGTGATGTTTGCTGATTGATGTTTAAGAATAGATACCTTTATATTCCTTCAATTAAGATGTTACCGATACTAGATTACGAGTGACCACAAAAATATGGATCATATTCGGTACATGTCCGACAGGTATTTGGTGATTTGTGAATCGGTTTTTACTAACTATTCTTTTTGTTAAACTTTTTTTCCTTTGTTTTTTTGTTGCATTCAGGCCTAAGTTCAACATGGGTTGCATAGAGCTTAAGATTTTGTTAACGGCCTTACAAAGATAAGCAAATAGAAGAAAAACAAAGTACTAGATGGGAGTTTCCGAAACATTTCATCAGGTGATGACATTTATGTTCTTAGTTGAAGCTTGAGTTTAGGTAGATCATATAAAATTGAGTTAGCTTTCCTTTGGAGGTTAACACATATCAATTGGATAAGCGGATTAGAAGATAAGATCCATATTGTTAAGATATATAATTGAAGCAAAACGGAGAGGCATTTTGCACTTACTTAAACATCGAATTAGATGGTGGCCTTCTACTGCTTGATTTAATCTGAATATTTGTTATTATATAGAGGATAGAATTACCTTCAACTGGGTGTTGGATTCATGTCATTCTGATCTCTAGTTTAATAGTTATGGCCGATTTAAAATAGACATGTCTAGTTGATAAGAATATATCTCATCCTAGATAAGATATTAGCAAAATAGTAAACCCAATTCCATGATGTTTTTGTGATTTATTGTAAACCGATCACATTCTCCAATCACCACACTTTCAATCTAATTTGCCCCAATTCATATCCAGTTTGTTTCATGACGATCCAACTCGAATAAGATGTGTATTAAAGTAAGTTTTAGATGTTTATGGGTTAGAATGGTTATTCGATAAGTCGTTCCTATATAAATACAAAAACCACCTTCTTGGTGTTGGGAAAATGTTTAGAATTTTGAACCGTTTGTTAAGATTTCTTATCAATCTCTCACACCTTCCCTATACTCATTATATTTTCATCATTTGTTTTTCTCGCTTTGATTTTCACCAAGTTTGCGTAGTCTAGAATTTGCATGGTTTGTCTGGAATGTTAAGTTCGTGTGATGTTTGCTGATTGATGTTTAAGCAGAGATACCTTTAGATTCCTTTATTTAAGACGTTACTGATACTAGATTACGAGTGACCACAAAAATATGGATCATATTCGGTACATGCCCGACAGGTGTTTGGTGATTTGTGAATCGGTTTTTACTAACTATTCTTTTTGTTAAACTTTTTTATTCCTTTGTTTTTTAGTTGCATTCAGGCCTAAGTTCAACATGGGTTGTATAGAGCTTAAGATTTTGTTAACGGCCTTACAAACATAAGCAAATAGAAGAAAAACAATGTACTAGATGGGAGTTTCCGAAACATTTCATCAGGTGATGACATTTATGTTCTTAGCTGAAGCTTGAGTTTAGGTAGATCATAGAAAATTGAGTTAGCTTTCCTTTGGAGGTTAACACATNACCTTACAAACTTTAGCAAATAGAAGAAAAACAAAGTACTAGATTGGGGTTTCTGAAACATTTCATCAGGTGATGACATTTATATTCTTAGTTGAAGCTCGAGTTTAGTAGAACATAGAAATTTGAGTTAGCTTTCCTTTGGAGGTTAACACATCAATTGGATCAGTGGATTAGAAGATAAGATCCATGTTGTTAAGATATATAATTGAAGCGAAACGGAGATGCAATTTGCACTTACTGAAACATCGAACAAGATGGTGGCCTTCTACTGCTTGATGTAATCTGAAAATTTGTTATAATATAGAGGATCGAATTAGCTTCACGTGGTCGTTGGATTCGTGTCATTCTGATCTCTAGTTTAAAAGTTATGGCCGAGTTAGAATCGACATGTCAAGTTGATTAAAATATATTTGATCCTAATTAAGATATTAGCAAAACAGTAAACCCAATTCCATGATGTTTTTGTGATTTATTGTAATCGGATCACATTCTCCAATCACCACATTTTCAATCTAATTTGCCCCAATTCCTATCCAGTTTGTTTCAGGATGATTTAACTCGAATAAGATGTGTATTTAAGTAAGTTTTAGATGTTTCTAGGTTAGAACTGTTATTTGATAAATTGTTCTTATATAAATACAAAAAGCACCTTCTTGGTGTTGGTATAATGTTTAGGATTTTGAACTGTTTTTTCAGATTTCTTATCAATCCCTCATAACTTCCCTATACTCATTTTATTTTCATCATTTGTTTTTCTTGCTTTGATTTTCACCAGGTTTGAGTAGTCTGACATTTGCATTGTGCGTTAGGAATGTTAAGTTGGTGTGATGTTTGCTGATTGAAGTTTAAGAATAGATACCTTTACATTTCTTTATTTAAGATGTTAGTGATTACTAGATTAAGAGTCACCACAAAAAATATGGATCATATTGTGTACATGCCTGATATGTGTTTGGTGATTTGTGAATCAGTTTTTTTAACTATTCTTTTTGTTTAACTTTTTTTTTCCTTTGTTTTTTTGTTGCATTCAGGGTCAAGATCAATATGTGTTGTAAAGAGCGTAAGATTCTATTAATGACCTTACAATCATAAGCGAATAAAAGAAAAACAATGTACTAGATTGGGGTTTCCGAAACATTTCATCATGTGATGACATTTATGTTCTTAGTTGATGCTCGAGTTTTGGTAGATCATAGAAAATTGAGTTAGCTTTCCTTTGGAGGTTAACACATATCATCTAGATCAGCGTATTAGAAGATAAGATCCATGTTGTTAAGATATTAATTGCAGCGAACTCGAGAGCCTAATTGCATTTACTGAAACGTCGAACTAGATGGTGGCCTTCTAATGCTTGATTTAATTAAAAAAAACATTTGTTGTAATATAGAGGATAGAATGAGCTTCATGTGGGCATTGGATTCGTGTCATTCTAATCTCTAGTTTAAAAGTTATGGCCGATTTAGAATAGACATGTCAAGTTGATTAGAATATATTTGATCCTAGTTAAGATATTAGCAAAACAGTAAACCCAATTCCAAGATGTTTTTGTGATCTATTGTAATCGGATCACATTCTCCAATCACCACACTTTCAATCTAATTTGCCCCAATTCCTATATCGTTTATTTCAGGACGATCCAATTCGAATAAGATATGTATTTATGTAAGTTTTAGATGTTTATAGGCTATAATTGTTATTTGATAAGTTGTTCTTATATAAATAAAAAACCACCTTCTTGGTATTGGAATAATGTTTAGGATTTTGAACTGTTTATTAAGACTTCTTATCAATCCCTCATAACTTCCCTATACTCTTTTTATTTTCATCATTTGTTTTTCTTGCTTTGCTTTTCATCAGGTTTCAGTAGTCTAGCAATTGCATTGTGCGTTAGGAATGTTAAGTTGGTGCGATTTTTTCTGATTTATGTTTAAGAAGATATACCTTTAGATTCATTTATTTAAGACGTTAGCATACTAGATTACGAGTGACCACAAAAAAATATGGATCATAATTGGTATATGCCCGATAGGTGTTTAGTGATTTGTGAATCAATTTTATTGACTATTCTTTTTGTTTAACTTTTTTTTTGTTGCATTTAGGGTCAAGTTCAATATGGGTTGTATAGAGCTTAAAATTTTGTTAACGACCTTACAAACTTTAGCAAATTGAAGAAAAACAAAGTACTAGATTGGGGTTTCTGAAACATTTCATCAGGTGATGACATTTATATTCTTAGTTGAAGCTCGAGTTTAGGTAGAACATAGAAAATTGAGTTAGCTTTCCTTTGGAGGTTAACACATCAATTGGATCAGTGGATTAGAAGATAAGATCCATGTTTTAAGATATATAATTGAAGCGAAACAGAGATGCAATTTGCACTTACTGAAACATCGAACAAGATGGTGGCCTTCTACTGCTTGATGTAATCTGAAAATTTGTTATAATATAGAGGATCGAATTAGCTTCACGTGGGCGTTGGATTCGTGTCATTCTGATCTCTAGTTTAAAAGTTATGGCCGATTTAGAATCGACATGTCAAGTTGATTAAAATATATTTGATCCTAATTAAGATATTAGCAAAACAGTAAACCCAATTCCATGATGTTTTTGTGATTTATTGTAATCGGATCACATTCTCCAATCACCACATTTTCAATCTAATTTGCCCCAATTCCTATCCAGTTTGTTTCAGGATGATCCAACTCGAATAAGATGTGTATTTAAGTAAGTTTTAGATGTTTATAGGTTAGAACTGTTATTTGATAAATTGTTCTTATATAAATACAAAAACCACCTTCTTGGTGTTGGGATAATGTTTAGGATTTTGAACCGTTTATTAAGATTTCTTATCAATCCCTCATAACTTCCCTATACTCATTTTATTTTCATCATTTGTTTTTCTTGGTTTGATTTTCACCAGGTTTGAGTAGTCTGGCATTTGCATTGTGCGTTAGGAATGTTAAGTTGGTGTGATGTTTTCTGATTGATGTTTAAGAATAGATACCTTTATATTCCTTTATTTAAGATGTTATGATACTAGATTACGAGTGACCACAAAAAATATGGATCATATTTGGTACATGCCCGATAGGTGTTTGGTGATTTTTGAATCAGTTTTTACTAACTATTCTTTTTGTTTAACTTTTTTTTCCTTTGTTTTTTGTTGCATTCAGGGTCAAGTTCAATATGGGTTGTATAGAGCTTAAGATTCTGTTAACGACCTTACAAACATAAGCAAATAGAAGAAAAACAAAGTACTAGATTGGGGTTTCTGAAACATTTCATCAGGTGATGACATTTATGTTCTTAGTTGAAGCTCGAGTTTAGGTAGATCATAGAAAATTGAGTTAGCTTTCCTTTGGAGGTTAACACATATCAATTGGATCAGTGGATTAGAAGATAAGATCCATGTTGTTAAGATATACAATTGAAGCGAAACAGAGAGGCAATTTGCCCTTACTGAAACATCGAACTAGATGGTGGCCTTCTACTGCTTGATTTAATCTGAAAATTTGTATAATATAGAGGATCGAATTAGCTTCACGTGGGCGTTGGATTCGTGTCATTCTGATCTCTAGTTTAAAAGTTATGGCCGATTTAGAATAGACATGTCAAGTTGATTAAGATATATTTGATCCTAATTAAGATATTAGCAAAACAGTAAACCCAACTCCATGATGTTTTTGTGATTTATTGTAATCGGATTCTCCAATCACCACATTTTCAATCTAATTTGCCCCAATTCCTATCTAGTTTATTTCAGGACGATCCAATTCGAATAAATATGTATTTAAGTAAGTTTTAGATGTTTATAGGTTATAATTGTTATTTGATAAGTTGTTCTTATATAAATAAAAAAAGCACCTTCTTGGTATTGGAATAATGTTTAGGATTTTGAACTGTTTATTAAGATTTCTTATCAATCCCTCATAACTTCCCTATACTCATTTTATTTTCATCATTTGTTTTTCTTGCTTTGATTTTCATCAGGTTTCAGTAGTCTGGCAATTGCATTGTGCGTTAGGAATGTTAAGTTGGTGTGATTTTTTCTGATTTATGTTTAAGAATAGATACCTTTAGATTCCTTTATTTAAGACGTTATCATACTAGATTACGAGTGACCACAAAAAAATATGGATCATAATTGGTACATGCCCGATAGGTGTTTAGTGATTTGTGAATCAATTTTATTGACTATTCTTTTTGTTTAACTTTTTTTTTGTTGCATTTAGGGTCAAGTTCAATATGGGTTGTATAGAGCTTAAAATTTTGTTAACGACCTTACAAACTTGAGCAAATAGAAGAAAAACAAAGTACCAGATTGGGGTTTCTGAAACATTTCATCAGGTGATGACATTTATATTCTTAGTTGAAGCTCGACTTTAGGTAGAACATAGAAAATAGAGTTAGCTTTCCTTTGGAGGTTAACACATCAATTGGATCAGTGGATTAGAAGATAAGATCCATGTTGTTAAGATATATAATTGAAGCGAAACGGAGATGCAATTTGCACTTACTGAAACATCGAACAAGATGGTGGCCTTCTACTGCTTGACGTAATCTGAACATTTGTTATAATATAGAGGATCGAATTAACTTCACGTGGGCGTTGGATTCGTGTCATTCTGATCTCTTGTTTAAAAGTTATGGCCGATTTAGAATCGACATGTCAAGTTGATTAAAATATATTTGATCCTAATTAAGATATTAGCAAAACAGTAAACCCAACTCCATGATGTTTTTGTGATTTATTGTAATCGGATCACATTCTCCAATCACCACATTTTCAATCTAATTTGCCCCAATTCCTATCCAGTTTGTTTCAGGATGATCCAACTTGAATAAGATGTGTATTTAAGTAAGTTTTAGATGTTTCTAGGTTAGAACTGTTATTTGATAAATTGTTCTTATATAAATACAAAAAGCACCTTCTTGGTGTTGGTATAATGTTTAGGATTTTGAACCGTTTTTTAAGATTTCTTATCAATCCCTCATAACTTCCCTATACTCATTTTATTTTCATCATTTGTTTTTCTTGCTTTGATTTTCACCAGGTTTGAGAAGTCTGACATTTGCATTGTGCGTTAGGAATTTTAAGTTGGTGTGATGTTTGCTGATTGAAGTTTAAGAATAGATACCTTTACATTTCTTTATTTAAGATGTTAGTGATTACTAGATTAAGACTGACCACAAAAAATATGGATCATATTTTGTACATGCCTGATATGTGTTTGGTGATTTTTGAATCAGTTTTTTTAACTATTCTTTTTGTTTAACTTTTTTTTCCTTTGTTTTTTTGTTGCATTCAGGGTCAATATCAATATGTGTTGTAAAGAGCTTGAGATTCTATTAACGACCTTACAATCATAAGCGAATAGAAGAAAACAATGTACTAGATTGGGGTTTCCGAAACATTTCATCACGTGATGATATTTATGTTCTTAGTTGATGCTCGAGTTTAGGTAGATCATACAAAATTGAGTTATCTTTCCTTTGGAGGTTAACACATATCATCTAGATCAGCGTATTAGAAGATGAGATCCATGTTGTTAAGATATTAATTGTAGCGAACTCGAGAGCCAAATTGCATTTACTGAAACATCGAACTAGATGGTGGCCGTCTAATGCTTGATTTAATAAAAAGACATTTTTGTAATATAGAGGATCGAATGAGCTTCACGTGGGCGTTGGATTCGTGTCATTCTAATCTCTAGTTTAAAAGTTATGGCCGATTTAGAATAGACATGTCAAGTTGATTAGAATATATTTGATCCTAGTTAAGATATTAGCAAAACAGTAAACCCAATTCCATGATGTTTTTGTGATCTATTGTAATCGGATCACATTCTCCAATCACTACACTTTCAATCTATTTTGCCCCAATTCCTATCTAGTTTATTTCAGGACGATCCAATTCGAATAACATATGTATTTAAGTAAGTTTTAGATGTTTATAGGTTATAATTGTTATTTGATAAGTTGTTCTTATATAAATAAAAAACCACCTTCTTGGTATTGGAATAATGTTTAGGATTTTGAACTGTTTGTTAAGATTTCTTATCAATCCCTCATTACTTCCCTATACTCATTTTATTTTCATCATTTGTTTTTCTTGCTTTGATTTTCATCACGTTTCAGTAGTCTGGCATTTGCATTGTGCGTTAGGAATGTTAAGTTGGTGTGATTTTTTCTGATTTATGTTTAAGAATAGATACCTTTAGATTCCTTTATTTAAGATGTTATCATAGTAGATTACGAGTGACCACAAAAAAATATGGATCATAATTGGTACATGCCCGATAGGTGTTTAGTGATTTTTGAATCAATTTTATTGACTATTCTTTTTGTTTAACTTTTTTTTTGTTGCATTTAGGGTCAAGTTCAATATGGGTTGTATAGAGCTTAAAATTTTGTTAACGACCTTACAAACTTTAGCAAATAGAAGAAAAACAAAGTACTAGGTTGGGGTTTCTGAAACATTTCATCAGGTGATGACATTTATATTCTTAGTTGAAGCTCGAGTCTAGGTAGAACATAGAAAATTGAGTTAGCTTTCCATTGGAGGTTAACACATCAATTGGATCAGTGGATTAGAAGATAAGATCCATGTTGTTAAGATATATAATTGAAGCGAAACGGAGATGCAATTTGCACTTACTGAAACATCGAACAAGATGGTGGCCTTCTACTGCTTGATGTAATCTGAAAATTTGTTATAATATAGAGGATCGAATTAGCTTCACGTGGTCGTTGGATTCGTGTCATTCTGATCTCTAGTTTAAAAGTTATGGCCGATTTAGAATCGACATGTCAAGTTGATTAAAATATATTTGATCCTAATTAAGATATTAGCAAAACAGTAAACCCAATTCCATGATGTTTTTGTGATCTATTGTAATCGGATCACATTCTCCAATCACAACACTTTCAATCTAATTTGCCCCAATTCCTATCTAGTTTATTTCAGGACGATCCAATTCGAATAACATATGTATTTAAGTAAGTTTTAGATGTTTATAGGTTATAATTGTTATTTGATAAGTTGTTCTTATATAAATAAAAAAACCACCTTCTTGGTATTGGAATAATGTTTAGGATTTTGAACTGTTTGTTAAGATTTCTTATCAATCCCTCATTACTTCCCTATACTCATTTTATTTTCATCATTTGTTTTTCTTGCTTTAATTTTCATCACGTTTCAGTAGTCTGGCATTTGCATTGTGCGTTCGGAATGTTAAGTTGGTGTGATTTTTTCTGATTTATGTTTGAGAATAGATACCTTTAGATTCCTTTATTTAAGATGTTATCATACTAGATTACGAGTGACCACAAAAAAATATGGATCATAATTGGTACATGCCCGATAGGTGTTAAGTGATTTGTGAATCAATTTTATTGACTATTCTTTTTGTTTAACTTTTTTTTTGTTGCATTCAGGGTCAAGTTCAATATGGGTTGTATAGAGATTAAAATTTTGTTAATGACCTTACAAACTTTAGCAAATAGAAGAAAAACAAAGTACTAGGTTGGGGTTTCTGAAACATTTCATCAGGTGATGACATTTATATTCTTAGTTGAAGCTCGAGTCTAGGTAGAACATAGAAAATTGAGTTAGCTTTCCATTGGAGGTTAACACATCAATTGGGTCAGTGGATTAGAAGATAAGATCCATGTTGTTAAGATATATAATTGAAGCGAAACGGAGATGCAATTTGCACTTACTGAAACATCGAACAAGATGGTGGCCTTCTACTGCTTGATGTAATCTGAAAATTTGTTATAATATAGAGGATCGAATTAGCTTCACGTGGTCGTTGGATTCGTGTCATTCTGATCTCTAGTTTAAAAGTTATGGCCGATTTAGAATCGACATGTCAAGTTGATTAAAATATATTTGATCCTAATTAAGATATTAGCAAAACAGTAAACCCAATTCCATGATGTTTTTGTGATTTATTGTAATCGGATCACATTCTCTAATCACCACATTTTCAATCTAATTTGCCCCAATTCCTATCCAGTTTGTTTCAGGATGATTTAACTCGAATAAGATGTGTATTTAAGTAAGTTTTAGATGTTTCTAGGTTAGAACTGTTATTTGATAAATTGTTCTTATATAAATACAAAAAGCACCTTCTTGGTGTTGGTATAATGTTTAGGATTTTGAACTGTTTTTTCAGATTTCTTATCAATCCCTCATAACTTCCCTATACTCATTTTATTTTCATCATTTGTTTTTCTTGCTTTGATTTTCACCAGGTTTGAGTAGTCTGACATTTGCATTGTGCGTTAGGAATGTTAAGTTGGTGTGATGTTTGCTGATTGAAGTTTAAGAATAGATACCTTTACATTTCTTTATTTAAGATGTTAGTGATTACTAGATTAAGACTGACCACAAAAAATATGGATCATATTTTCTACATGCCTGATATGTGTTTGGTGATTTTTGAACCAGTTTTTTTAACTATTCTTTTTGTTTAACTTTTTTTTCCTTTGTTTTTTTGTTGCATTCAGGGTCAATATCAATATGTGTTGTAAAGAGCTTGAAATTCTATTAACGACCTTACAATCATAAGCAAATAGAAGAAAACAATGTACTAGATTGGGGTTTCCGAAACATTTCATCACGTGATGATATTTATGTTCTTAGTTGATGCTCGAGTTTAGGTAGATCATACAAAATTGAGTTAGCTTTCCTTTGGAGGTTAACACATATCATCTAGATCAGCGTATTAGAAGATAAGATCCATGTTGTTAAGATATTAATTGTAGCGAACTCGAGAGCCAAATTGCATTTACTGAAACATCGAACTAGATGGTGGCCTTCTAATGCTTGATTTAATAAAAAAACATTTTTTGTAATATAGAGGATCGAATGAGCTTCACGTGGGCGTTGGATTCGTGTCATTCTAATCTCTAGTTTAAAAGTAATGGCCGATTTTGAATAGACATGTCAAGTTGATTAGAATATATTTGATCCTAGTTAAGATATTAGCAAAACAGTAAACCCAATTCCATGATGTTTTTGTGATCTATTGTAATCGGATCACATTCTCCAATCACTACACTTTCAATCTAATTTGCCCCAATTCCTATCTAGTTTATTTCAGGACGATCCAATTCGAATAACATATGTATTTAAGTAAGTTTTAGATGTTTATAGGTTATAATTGTTATTTGATAAGTTGTTCTTATATAAATAAAAAACCACCTTCTTGGTATTGGAATAATGTTGAGGATTTTGAACTGTTTGTTAAGATTTCTTATCAATCCCTCATTACTTCCCTATACTCATTTTATTTTCATCATTTGTTTTTCTTGCTTTGATTTTCATCACGTTTCAGTAGTCTGGCATTTGCATTGTGCGTTAGGAATGTGAAGTTGGTGTGATTTTTTCTGATTTATGTTTAAGAATAGATACCTTTAGATTCCTTTATTTAAGACGTTATCATACTAGATTACGAGTGACCACAAAAAAATATGGATCATAATTGGTACATGCCCGATAGGTGTTTAGTGATTTGTGAATCAATTTTATTGACTATTCTTTTTGTTTAACTTTTTTTTTGTTGCATTTAGGGTCAAGTTCAATATGGGTTGTATAGAGCTTAAAATTTTGTTAACGACCTTACAAACTTTAGCAAATAGAAGAAAAACAAAGTACTAGATTGGGGTTTCTGAAACATTTCATCAGGTGATGACATTTATATTCTTAGTTGAAGCTCGAGTTTAGGTAGAACATAGAAAATTGAGTTAGCTTTCCTTTGGAGGTTAACACATCAATTGGATCAGTGGATTAGAAGATAAGATCCATGTTATTAAGATATATAATTGAAGAGAAACGGAGATGCAATTTGCACTTACTGAAACATCGAACAAGATGGTGGCCTTGTACTGCTTGATGTAATCTGAAAATTTGTTATAATATAGAGGATCGAATTTGCTTCACGTGGGTGTTGGATTCGTGTCTTTCTGATCTCTAGTTTAAAAGTTATGGCCGATTTAGAATCGACATGTCAAGTTGATTAAAATATATTTGATCCTAATTAAGATATTAGCAAAACAGTAAACCCAATTCCATGTTGTTTTTGTGATTTATTGTAATCGGATCACATTCTCCAATCACCACATTTTCAATCTAATTTGCCCCAGTTCCTATCCAGTTTGTTTCAGGATGATCCAACTCGAATAAGATGTGTATTTAAGTAAGTTTTAGATGTTTATAGGTTAGAACTGTTCTTTGATAAATTGTTCTTATATAAATACAAAAACCACCTTCTTGGTGTTGGGATAATGTTTAGGATTTTGAAACGTTTATTAAGATTTCTTATCAATCCCTCATAACGTCCCTATACTCATTTTATTTTCATCATTTGTTTTTCTTGCTTTGATTTTCACCAGGTTTGAGTAGTCTGACATTTGCATTGTGCGTTAGGAATGTTAAGTTGGTGTGATGTTTGCTGATTGAAGTTTAAGAATAGATACATTTACATTTCTTTATTTAAGATGTTAGTGATTACTAGATTAAGAGTGACAACAAAAAATATGGATCATATTTTGTACATGCCTGATATGTGTTTGGTGATTTGTGAATCAGCTTTTTTAACTATTCTTTTTGTTTAACTTTTTTTTTCCTTTGTTTTTTTTATTGCATTCAGGGTCAAGATCAATATGTGTTGTAAAGAGCTTAAGATTCTATTAACGACCTTACAATCATAAGCGAATAGAAGAAAAACAATGTACTAGATTGGGGTTTCCGAAACATTTCATCACGTGATGACATTTATGTTCTTAGTTGATGCTCGAGTTTAGGTAGATCATAGAAAATTGAGTTAGCTTTCCTTTGTAGGTTAACACATATCATCTAGATCAGCGTATTAGAAGATAAGATCCATGTTGTTAAGATATTAATTGCAGCGAACTCGAGAGCCAAATTGCATTTACTGAAACATCGAACTAGATGGTGGCCTTCTAATGCTTGATTTAATAAAAAAACATTTGTTGTAATATAGAGGATCGAATGAGCTTCACGTGGGCGTTGGATTCGTGTCATTCTAATCTCTAGTTTAAAAGTTATGGCCGATTTAGAATAGACATGTCAAGTTGATTAGAATATATTTGATCCTAGATAAGATATTCGCAAAACAGTAAACCCAATTCCACGATGTTTTTGTGATCTATTGTAATCGGATCACATTCTCCAATCACCACACTTTCAATCTAATTTGCCCCAATTCCTATCTAGTTTATTTCTGGACGATCCAATTCGAATAAGATATGTATTTAAGTAAGTTTTAGATGTTTATAGGTTATAATTGTTATTTGATAAGTTGTTCTTATATAAATAAAAAACCACCTTCTTGGTATTGGAATAATGTTTAGGATTTGAACTGTTTATTAAGATTTCTTATCAATCCCTCATAACTTCCCTATACTCATTTTATTTTCATCATTTGTTTTTCTTGCTTTTGATTTTCATCAGGTTTCAGTAGTCTGGCAATTGCATTGTGCGTTAGGAATGTTAAGTTGGTGTGATTTTTTCTGATTTATGTTTAAGAATAGATACCTTTAGATTCCTTTATTTAAGACGTTATCATACTAGATTACAAGTGCCCACAAAAAAATATGGATCATAATTGGTACATGCCCGATAGGTGTTTAGTGATTTGTGAATCAATTTTATTGACTATTCTTTTTGTTTAACTTTTTTT
>JAEVFF010000305.1:271632-420053 GCA_018901945.1 Pugionium dolabratum
TTGGTGTGATTTTTTCTGATTTATGTTTAAGAATAGATACCTTTAGATTCCTTTATTTAAGACGTTATCATACTAGATTACGAGTGACCACAAAAAAATATGGATCATAATTGGTACATGCCCGATAGGTGTTTAGTGATTTGTGAATCAATTTTATTGACTATTCTTTTTGTTTAACTTTTTTTTGGTTGCATTTAGGGTCAAGTTCAATATGGGTTGTATAGAGTTTAAAATTTTGTTAACGACCTTACAAACTTTAGCAAATAGAAGAAAAACAAAGTACTAGATTGGGGTTTCTGAAACATTTCATCAGGTGATGACATTTATATTCTTAGTTGAAGCTCGAGTTTAGTAGAACATAGAAATTTGAGTTAGCTTTCCTTTGGAGGTTAACACATCAATTGGATCAGTGGATTAGAAGATAAGATCCATGTTGTTAAGATATATAATTGAAGCGAAACGGAGATGCAATTTGCACTTACTGAAACATCGAACAAGATGGTGGCCTTCTACTGCTTGATGTAATCTGAAAATTTGTTATAATATAGAGGATCGAATTAGCTTCACGTGGTCGTTGGATTCGTGTCATTCTGATCTCTAGTTTAAAAGTTATGGCCGAGTTAGAATCGACATGTCAAGTTGATTAAAATATATTTGATCCTAATTAAGATATTAGCAAAACAGTAAACCCAATTCCATGATGTTTTTATGATTTATTGTAATCGGATCACATTTTCCAATCACCACATTTTCAATCTAATTTGCCCCAATTCCTATCCAGTTTGTTTCAGGATGATTTAACTCGAATAAGATGTGTATTTAAGTAAGTTTTAGATGTTTCTAGGTTAGAACTGTTATTTGATAAATTGTTCTTATATAAATACAAAAAGCACCTTCTTGGTGTTGGTATAATGTTTAGGATTTTGAACTGTTTTTTCAGATTTCTTATCAATCCCTCATAACTTCCCTATACTCATTTTATTTTCATCATTTGTTTTTCTTGCTTTGATTTTCACCAGGTTTGAGTAGTCTGACATTTGCATTGTGCGTTAGGAATGTTAAGTTGGTGTGATGTTTGCTGATTGAAGTTTAAGAATAGATACCTTTACATTTCTTTATTTAAGATGTTAGTGATTACTAGATTAAGACTGACCACAAAAAATATGGATCATATTTTCTACATGCCTGATATGTGTTTGGTGATTTTTGAATCAGTTTTTTTAACTATTCTTTTTGTTTAACTTTTTTTTCCTTTGTTTTTTTGTTGCATTCAGGGTCAATATCAATATGTGTTGTAAAGAGCTTGAGATTCTATTAACGACCTTACAATCATAAGAGAATAGAAGAAAACAATGTACTAGATTGGGGTTTCCGAAACATTTCATCACGTGATGATATTTATGTTCTTAGTTGATGCTCGAGTTTAGGTAGATCATACAAAATTGAGTTAGCTTTCCTTTGGAGGTTAACACATATCATCTAGATCAGCGTATTAGAAGATAAGATCCATGTTGTTAAGATATTAATTGCAGCGAACTCGAGAGCCAAATTGCATTTATTGAAACATCGAACTAGATGGTGGCCTTCTAATGCTTGATTTAATAAAAAAACATTTTTGTAATATAGAGGATCGAATGAGCTTCACGTGGGCGTTGGATTCGTGTCATACGAATCTCTAGTTTAAAAGTTATGGCCGATTTAGAATAGACATGTCAAGTTGATTAGAATATATTTGATCCTAGTTAAGATATTAGCAAAACAGTAAACCCAATTCCATGATGTTTTTGTGATCTATTGTAATCGGATCACATTCTCCAATCACCACACTTACAATCTAATTTGCCCCAATTCCTATCTAGTTTATTTCAGGGCGATCCAATTCGAATAAGATATGTATTTAAGTAAGTTTTAGAAGTTTATAGGTTATAATTGTTATTTGATAAGTTGTTCTTATATAAATAAAAAAACCACCTTCTTGGTATTGAAATAATGTTTAGGATTTTGAACTGTTTATTAAGATTTCTTATCAATCCCTCATAACTTCCCTATACTCATTTTATTTTCATCATTTGTTTTTCTTGCTTTGATTTTCATCAGGTTTCAGTAGTCTGGCATTTGAATTGTGCGTTAGGAATTTTAAGTTGGTGTGATTTTTTCTGATTTATGTTTAAGAATAGATACCTTTAGATTCCTTTATTTAAGATGTTATCATACTAGATTACGAGTGACCACAAAAAAATATGGATCATAATTGGTACATGCCCGATAGGTGTTTAGTGATTTGTGAATCAATTTTATTGACTATTCTTTTTGTTTAACTTTTTTTTGTTGCATTTAGGGTCAAGTTCAGTATGGGTTGTATAGAGCTTAAAATTTTGTTAACGACCTTACAAATTTAGCAAATAGAAGAAAAACAAAGTACTAGATTGGGGTTTGTGAAACATTTCATCAGGTGATGACATTTATATTCTTAGTTGAAGCTCGAGTTTAGGTAGAACATAGAAAATTGAGTTAGCTTTCCTTTGGAGGTTAACACATCAATTGGATCAGTGGATTAGAAGATAAGATCCATGTTGTTAAGATATATAATTGAAGCGAAACGGAGATGCAATTTGCACTTACTGAAACATCGAACAAGATGGTGGCCTTCTACTGCTTGATGTATTCTGAGAATTTGTTATTATCTAGAGGATCGAATTAGCTTCACGTGGGCATTGGATTCGTGTCATTCTGATCTCTAGTTTAAAAGTTATGGCCGATTTAGAATCGACATGTCAAGTTGATTAAAATATATTTGATCCTAATTAAGATATTAGCAAAACAGTAAACCCTGTTCCATGATGTTTTTGTGATTTATTGTAATCGGATCACATTCTTCAATCACCACATTTTCAATCTAATTTGCCCCAATTCCTATCCAGTTTGTTTTACGATGATCCAACTAGAATAAGACGTGTATTTATGTAAGTTCTAGATGTTTATAAGTTAGAATTGTTATTTGATAAGTTGTTCTTATATAATTACATAAACCACCTTCTTGGTATTGGGATAATGTTTTGGATTTTGAACCATTTTTTAAGATTTCTTATCAATCCCTCATAACTTCCCTATACTCATTTTATTTTCATCATTTGTTTTTCTTGCTTTGATTTTCACCAGGTTTGAGTAGTCTGGCATTTGCATTTTGCGTTAGGAATGTTAAGTTGGTGTGATATTTGCTGATTGAAGTTTAAGAACAGATACCTTCAGATTTCTTTATTTAAGACGTTACTAATACTAGATTACGAGTGACCACAAAAAATATGGATCATATTCGGTACATGCCCGATAGGTGTTTGGTGATTTGTGAATCAGTTTTACTAACTATTCTTTTTGTTTAACTTTTATTTTTGTTGCATTTAGGGTCAAGTTTAATATGGGTTGTATAGAGCTTATGATTTTATTAACGACCTTACAATCATAAGCAAATAGAAGAAAAACAAAGTAATAGATTGGGGTTTCCGAAATATTTCATCAGGTGATGACATTTATGTTCTTAGTTGAAGCTCAAATTTAGGTAGATCATAGAAAATTGAGTTAGCTTTCTTTTGGAGGTTAACAAATATCAATTCGATCGTGTATTAGAAGATAAGATCAATGCGATTAAGATATATAATTGAAGCGAAACGGAGAGGCAATTTGCACTTACTGAAACATCGAACTAGATGGTAGCCTTCTAATGCTTGATTTAATCTGAAAATTTGTTATAATATAGAATATCGAATTAGCTTCATGTGGGCGTAGGATTCGTGTCATTCTGATCTCTAATTTAAATGTTATGGCCAATTTAGAATAGACATGTCAAGTTGATTAGAATATATTTGATCCTAGTTAAGATATTAGCAATACAGTAAACCCAATTCCATGATGTTTTTGTGATTTATTGTAATCGGATCACATTCTCCAATCACCACACTTTCAATCTAATTTGCCCCAATTCCTATCCAGTTTGTTTCAGGACGATCCAACTCGAATAAAATGTGTATTTAAGCAAGTTTTAGATGTTTATAGGTTATAATTGTTATTTGATAAGTTGTTCTTATATAAATACAAAAACTACCTTCTTGGTATTGGGACAATGTTTAGGATTTTAAACCGTTTATTAAGATTTCTTATCAATCCCTCATAACTTCTTTATACTCATTTTATTTTCATCACTTTGATTTTCTTGGTTTGATTTTCACCAGGTTTGAGTAGTTTTGCATTTGCATTGTGCGTTAGGAATGTTAAGTTGGTGTGATGTTTGCTGATTGAAGTTTAAGAATAGATACCTTTAAATTTCTTAATTTAAGACGTTACTAATACTAGATTATGAGTGACAACAAAAAATATGGATCATATTCGATACATGCCCGATAGGTGTTTGGTGATTTTTGAATCAGTTTTATTAACTATTCTTTTTGTTTAACTTTTTTTTCCTTTGTTTTTTGTTGCATTCAGGGTAAAGATCAATATGCGTTCCAAAGAGCTTAAGATATTATTAACGACCTTACAAACATAATCAAATAGAGGAGAAACAAAGTACTAGATTGAGGTTTCCGAAACATTTCATCAGGTGATGACATTTATGTTCTTAGTTGAACCTCGAGTTTCGGTAGATCATAAAAATTTAAGTTAGCTTTCCCTTGGAGGTTAACACATATCAATTGGATCAGCGGATTAGAAGATTAGATCCATGTTGTTAACATATATAATTGAAGCGAAACAGAGAGCCTGTTTGCACTTACTGAAACAACGAACTAGAAGGTGGCCTTCTACTGCATAATTTATTCTGAAAATTGGTTATAATATAGATAACGAATTAGCTTTACAAGGGTGTTGGATTCGTGTCATTCTGATCTCTAGTTTAAAAGTTATGACTGATTTGGAATAGACATGTCAAGTTGATCAGAATATATCTGATCCTAGTTAAGATATTAGCAAAACAGTAAACCCGATTCCATGATGTTTTTGTCATTTATTGTAAACGGATCACATTCTCCCATCACCACACTTTCAATCTAATTTTCCCTAATTCCTATCCCGTTTGTTTCAGGACGATCCAACTCGAATAAGATGTGTATTTAAGTAAGTTTTAGATGTTTATAGGTTAGAATTGTTATTTGATAAGTTGTTTTTATATAAATAGAAAAACCACCTTCTTGGTATTGGGATAATGTTTAGGATTTTGAACCATTTATTAAGATTTCTTATCAATCCCTCACAACTTCCCTATACTCATTTTATTTTCATCATTTGTTTTTCTTGCTTTAATTTTCACCACGTTTGAGTACTCTCGCATTTGCATTGTGCGTTAGGAATGTTAAGTTGGTGTGACGTTTGCTGATTGATGTTTAAGCATATATACAAAAAATATGGATCATATTCGGTACATGCCCGATAGGTGTTTGGTGGTTTGTGAATCGGCTTTATTAACTATTCTTTTTGTTTAACTTTTTTTCCTTTGTTTCTTTGTTACATTTAGGGTCAAGTTCAATATGGATTGTATAGAGCTTAAGATTTTTCTAAAAACCTTACAAACATAAGCAAATAGAAGAGAAACAAAGTACTAGATTGGGGTTTCCGAAACATTTCATCAGGTGATGACATATATGTTCTTTGTTGATGCTCGAGGTTAGGTAGATCATAGAAATTTGAGTTAGCTTTCCCTTGGAGGTTAACACATATCAATTGGATCAGCGGATTAGAAGATTAGATCCATGTTGTTAATATATATAATTGAAGCGAAACGGATAGGCTGTTTGCACTTACTGAAACAACGAACTAGATGGTGGCCTTCTACTGCATGATTTATTCTGAAAAGTGGTTATAATATAGAGGATCGAATTAGCTTCACGTGGTGATCTTAATAGACTTCTGGGGGTGACGTAGGATTAAGAGTGATCGTCTTTCCTTTGAACTCAAATGAATGTTTGTTGGTGAAACCATTATGAATAACTCTTCGATCATACTACCATGGTCTCCCTAAGAGTATGTGTCCAGCTTCCATGGGTAATACATCACATAGAATTTTGACTTCATGCAACCGAATCGACAAGGGTACCTTCACTCGACTCATAAATTGCATCTTCCCATGGTAATTCAACCATTACAACTTGTAAGGTCTCAGGTCTTACTGGTTTTCAATCCAAGGTTCCTCCATCTATGATAAGGTTAAACACTTTTTCTTGAACAATAGATCTTGTGTGGAACAAGTTCTCACACTGTCATTCTCCTCTGCTTGGCCTGAACACTTAAGAACCTTCAAGTTACCAATAGGTTTCCTAGAACAGGTGGTTCTTCACAATCTTCTGGTGAAGGTATAGAATTTGAAACCACCTCTTCCTCCCTTTCGGTAACAGTTTTTCCATTTTACAGTAGCAAGATGGTCCATTATTTTGGGCATTCATTGGCATAGCATCCCCTTTCCATGACACTTGAAGCATGTCATCTCTCGGTTCTCGGTTCTATTTGGTGCATTCCCTTCCTTGGTTTCATGTTTGACAATAGTTGGTTTTGTGTAAAATGGTGGCCTTTCAGGTGATCTAGCTTCCTTGGAGTAATTAAGCCTCATTTTAGATGAGCTAGCTTAATATGATTGGCATGTAATGCGCCTCCTCTTGAGCTGTTGTTCTACTAACATCTCCTCCAAGTCGACATAATGTTGCAACTCCAAACGGTTTTGTACGTCTGGGTTCATGCGACTAAGAAATCTTGCCATTGTGGCCTCTATATTCTCCTCAACATCAACTATGATAATGAGAGTCTCCATCTCCTGGTAATAGCCTTCCACACTCCTACTCGCTTGAGTAAGTCCCCTTAGTTTCTGATGTAGCTCATAGTGATAGTGGCTACGTACAAAGCGCTTCCTCATAATGACCTTCATCTCATCCCAAGTCTCAATTGGTTGCTCCCTATTGTGCCTCCTACTTGTAACCAAATGATCCCACCAAGTTAGAGCATACTCACATAATTCAGTGACGGCTACTCGAACCTTTTTGTACTCGGTGTAGTTGTGGCAGTCAAAGACAAGCTCTATTTTCTTCTCCCATTCCAAGTATGTTTCGGGGTCATTCTTTCCTTCGAATGATGGGATTTTCAGCTTATGGCCTCCAAAATTATTATCAAGCCTTTCCCTTTCTTCTCTTACACGTCTGGGCCTCCTTTGGCTTCTCTAAGAGGATTGTTCATCCCGGCTATATCTTCTTCTATAGCTACTGCTCGTCTAGGAAGAATGCTTTCATGATTGATAGGTTCTTCTTGTGTTAGTCCAAGTTGTTGTTCTTGCAAATGATCCAACCGATGATGCACTGCTTCTATCTCATTTTTCAGCAAGCGTTACATCTCTCCCATAAAAGCTTCCACTAAAAGCTTTGAACGTCCTTGCAGTCCAGAATTCTCCGGATATTTAGCGTTATCTCTTTGTTGTGACATGGTTATATTCCTGAAAAACTAAATGATAGATTATTAGAAAGTTCTCATAAGTGTTTCTCTCTAGTGTTTCTCTCAAAGTGTTTCACTCTTAAGTTACGCAGTCAATGTTTCTCAAAAGTTCTTATAGAAGTATCAATCAACTTAGCATTTGGAATCTCAAGATATCAAATAGAAAATTCAAGACTTCAAAAGTTCAAGAAAAGAAAAATAGATCAAGAAGAGGAAAGATTTTAGGGAAGAAACCTTTAACACTTTTTGGGATAAATCTTTTTCTTTTGATTTTTTCTGGGTTCTCTTTTGATTTTTTTTCTTTGGGTGTTTTATTTTCTTTGGGTGACTTCAAATAAGATGATGATGGATGAAGATGAAAACAGAAGAAGATGGATAAATAGAAATGAAAGATAAGAGAGTGATAGAAATTGATACTAGCTTAGAATGGTGCTCTGATACCAAATAATACGATTTAGATCGTATGCTTTCTAATATCACACTCTAGATAGAAATTTGGATAATGCTAAACTTTTTTAATTTTATATAGCACCAAAAATAGGGGTAACTCCCAATGCATGAACTATCTTAAAACGAAATAAACAAATTAGAAGATGGAATCGTTATAGAAGAATTGCCCGTAGCTCTAACAAAGAGTGTATCTCCCTATGCGTAAAGAAATCTTACAGTACAACTACAATCTTTGGATGGTGAATAGTCACACAAGAGGGGTGAAAAAATTCTTGATTTACCGAAGTGATCTTTAGATATTACAAACCAAAAGATTGAATTGTTCACAAGGAATAAGAGAGAAACTTTCTTAAAACGAAGAATTTTTATTTCTGAATGTTTGTTGAATGATTTTTCACAAAGTGAAAGCACCTATTTATAGGTGATGTTGCTGAAATTGTGGTCAAAATATATTAAATAACTTAGTAACTAGTGAGAATAAATGAGTTGAATTGGTTCTTTGATTTGACTTGTATAAAATTTTCCAATAACCCTACATTTCTAGGTGTGTGGTGATTGTCCCTTCAGCTAGTTTCGTGTGCTTACTTGTGGCAACATTTTTTGGGTTTCAATTGGGTCTTGTAATACTTGAATCAAAGAGAGAATAGACTATTTTTGTGTTGCAACAAATCCAATGGATTTCAGATTGTGTTTTTGGTATAAAGTAGTGCAAATCAGTCCATTAAATGCATCGTGAAGCTACTTGGTTCGTACTATTATCAAAGATCCAGCTGGTACAACCAAAGGTTCAAGATTAGCACTTTCCAGTTTAGCACCTAAAATTCATTTTTACTCACTAAAATTACATTATCTAGCTCACGATCTTTTGATCCAGTTCTTGTGCTCCTTAGGATCACGTCACAAATGAACTTCATGTGTCAAAACAAAAGACACAAATCTACAGATTGATAGCAGCTGCATTCAGAACATATTACATTCCGTAATACAATTATAACTCTCAAATAGCTTAACCAAACAAACCGATCTTTTGTAGTCAACTAGATCTATGTATCTCGGACCTACTCACTAAATTTCATTTTAATCCGAACCCATTTGACTCTTATTTGTTTCTATTCACTAAGTTTCATTTTAATCCCAACCCGTTTTACTCCTCTTTGTTTTTACTCACCATGTTTAAATTTAACCCGAACCCGTTTGACTCTTCTTTGTTTATAGCCACCAAGTTTCACTAGAAATAATTTTACTTCCCTTGATATAAGAATCCTAGTTTAAACCTACCCATAAGCCGCCACCCAAAATTAGTGGATCGAGAAACTATTCAGCCTTATCCGACTGTTGCCTTCTTTAAGAAACTACCAAACTGCTAGAGAAATTGGCACGCGTGGATCATAAAATGCTTCCATTGCCACGTGATCCATCTAACTGTTCCTTTAACTACCTACCTTAGCCATCTAGCTCATATTTGGCTAGTTGGCGCAGCCAGCCAATCGACCCAACTAGCCTAGCTTATGTGATAGCTGACTAAACTGACACAACAGTTGATCATTTCATTTGGCTAGTCCCAGCTACCCTAGACTTGACCCATCTGCTATAGCTCGACCATTTAGCTCAATTTAGCTAGAACAAGCAATTTTAGCTGAACAAAACCCTTTTCTCGACGATTAAGAAATTCTTCGGCCAAAACATGATTCACTCGGTCTAATCATAGCATTTGGTCCTTCTTCAATCATAACAAGGTTCCTTGACATTTGGAGTTCCTTAAGCCAATTTTTCACTTAAATCGGTCTAAGTCTTTCTTTTGATTTGATATAATCTTGCCAACTCGTAGTCTATATGTATTTTTGTGGGTACAGCTCGCCCATAGTTACTCTACATTCAAGGTGCTTGTTCGTCTGTACACCCGGCAATATCCACCCTCTTATATAACATTAATGCCATTTTGGATCTACTACCAATATAACATAACATAGGTATTCCCAATATGTTCAGTTATTTAGCCAAGATCCAAGTTTTTCTATGCAGCCATTTCAGACCAAACTTGAAAAACCCATAACCTACCAATCCTATTGAAGATCGAGGATGTTACAACCAACCTCCAAAGATCGGACTACTTTTCCTAGCTCGTGATCATAGCCCTTCTCACCTATGTTTGCAAACACTTGATGCATCTCGACCGTGACGCCACCGTGCATGGTCCAAGCGGCCCAAACTTCGGTTTCTCTGGCAAAAAATCTTTAATGACCTATAAGACTTTGAAACCTTATTAACGAATTAATATTAAATTTCTTAGAAAGAATCCCCAAATATGGGAAGGAGCAAATTTTTTAGGTTTTACTTATATCTAGGTCTTTGTTAGTTTTTGTTCTTAGATGGATAATATCTAGCCTTTTGTACTCCATATAGTAGATATTGACACCCTTTTGTTTTCCACTTCATCTTAATCATGTGATTCTCCTCTGTCATTCCTATTTTTTCTTGCTTGATCATATTTGAGTGGTCGTTTGTTTGGTTTTAAAGGTTTTTCGAAGGGGACGCATGGATTTGTTTCATTTAGGTTGTTAGATTCATAATATATCGTGAGTGTTCTTCTTTATAGTGTTATTATTATTTCATATTGTGTGTGTTCACCTGCCAAATTATTTTAGGAATAGAGAACCACGAGAGTGTTCCTTAAATAGCATAAAAGGGCATAATAAATTGTGAGAGTTAGACTTATGAGGTTTTGTGAATGCTAATCAAACCTCACTATATTTTCTGTTAGAGTTGAGTTCTAGAATCTGAACGTTCACAATTATCAGTCTCTATATAACATATTTGCTTGCATCCCTGGTAACATGATATATCATGCCTAAGTTTACTTTTATTTATTTTCATAGAATTTGATTGCATGTTGTTTCTTTAGTTTTGTCATGCATGATGTGGTCATCAAACCATAAGCTGAAAAAGTAACACAAGTAATGCCAAGATCAGAGGAGATCATGGAGAACTAGCCATGAACATCCAAGCTTATGAAGAGCCATTAGGAGATCAATACCACCAGCCCACTTATCTTTGTTGGCCATATTATTCCTAGTCAGCAAAATTCCACTACGACATGACCCAAAACTGACCCAAACTACATACTTGGGTCCCTTTTGCACTCAACCAGCTGAAAATACGACTTGGATCACCCCGGATCCAACACATGCCTCCATTTCCAGGTATATACTTATTTGTAGAAATGTTAAAAATGAGGTTATAATTAATGGGTTTTTAATTGATACTTATAAAAATTAAATATTCATTTAGACTCATTTATCATAACTGAGATTAATAAGTTTAGATGGGCATTCCTTTAAGCTCATTCATTAAAACGGTTTTTGCTTTTTAAAAAATGGGTATCCTATTAAATTCATTTACATTTTTTTGAATCAACAATGATTCAAAAATATATTTTATAATAAGTAATCAATAACTTTTTGTAGAAAATAAAAAATAAAATTCATGTTTTAGTAAAAAATATAAAATTACGTTTGAACGTGAAAATGTTGAATTGTGATACGGTGGAAAATGCGGAATTTTGTTTTTGGCAAATATAATAAATTAATTTTTGACGAAAAAATATGAAATCATGTTTTGAAGAAAAAAATGCAAAATTACGTTTTTTGTGAAAAAATACAAAAATCAATAAATAAATAACTCTATTAAATTTTTATAATAAACGGATTTTATAAAATTTAAGATTTTAATGTGATGGGTTTTATATAGAGTGTATCTAAATGGGGTGGGTATCCATTTTAACATCTCTAAGAGTAACTATGGGTGAGTTTTACCCACCCAAATACTTATATAGACTGCAAATTGGCAAGATCATATCAAATCAAAGGAAAGACTAAGATCAATTAAAGTGGAAATTTGGCTCAAGGGAAATCTGAATGTTAAGGAATCTTGTTCTGATTGAAGAATGATCAAATGGCTAAGATTAGACCGAGTGAATCATGTTTTGATTGAAGACTTGTCTTAATCATCGTGAAAAGGGTTTTGTTCAGCTCAAATCCGCTTGGTCTAGCTGAATTGAGCTAAATGGCCGAGCTGTAGCAGAGGGACTCTTCTGATCCCTAAACCTCCAACATGCTTCTCAATGCATCAAATTCTTCAAACTAATCGACTACACTTCGTTGTCTCTGAAACAAATTTCTAAAGCTTTTTTGTGTCTCGTGGTGAAAGTGTGGTGGCACATACCTCTTTCTTAGATAGGAATTCATGTATCTTCATAAGTTGATATATTTTGGGGGTGTAGATATATTTTTCTCCAAGCTACTTATATGGACTACATGGTTAGTAAAATGGGCATACCTGTTGCAATCTTTTTCTGGTCCGTGTAGACGAATCAATCAATGATATATTGCATTTTTCTGTCCTAATCAAGATAAGCTTGAGGATGGAATTTTACTTAAAATCAGGAGGTGTTAGCTTGATTTCTGGTGGCATTTGGCGGTTAGGGTCAGTTTCTCTCAGCTGGTTGCGATGGACTTGATCTTTCCTTAAATTGAAGTTGCCTTACAATGGGTCTTGTGTTTTTGGTCGGTCTGGAGGTTCCTCATCTTGAATAGGTTGGTTGTTATCCCCTTTTGTGGCATGCTGGTTGTTCATATTGACTCTTGATTCAGCTAGATTTGGGATGAGGTTTCTCATAGGACCAAGTCGAGGCTGTTTCTCCACATGTTGGATCCTTGCTCCAAGGTTTGTCTCCATGGCATCAATTTGGTTGTTAAAGGCTCCAAATATAAATCAAATGATGTAAGCTTGGAAATCCACATCTTTTTAACAACTAGTCTCGAGATAATAAGGCTTGTTGATCGAATGAAGATAGTAAAGATGATGGCCAAACGGACTTGAGATTGAATCCTAATACACTAAGGGGCTTGACTTGCTCCAAATGGTCTCTCTTCAAAAAACTAGAATGAGGAATCTACACACACTAGTTTCCGCAAGAACACACGAAGACAATACTTTAAAGTAACTGAATAGTTTATTAGAATAATGAAAGGTGAATGACACAATGGTGCTAAGGAGGCTTTTTAAGACTTAATAAACATTTTAAAAAACTAATGAAAAACAAAAATCAGGAAAATAAAAGAGACAATAAGACTCACAAGAAATAAAAGTAAAAGATGATCCTTTGATCTATCCCTTGTGCTCTTTAGGATCACATCACAAATGGATTTCGTTAGTTAAACCAAAAGACATATTGAGAGCAGCTGCCTTCAGCACATATCTATATGTTGGCAAGTTGATACTTAGGTGGCTTTTCTTTATTGCGAGTACTCTAATTTACACTATCGCATGGATGATTTGGCTTCGAATTCATAATTGTTAAAAACAAGTATTTTTATTCATACACATATCCGATGGCAAGTTATATGGAATGATAATCACTGGCCATAATGAATGATTACGAGATATCCCAAATAGATTGAACCCATCAGTACATAAGCCAAGATTAACGTTTCGATATTCAGCAGCAAATCTAGGATGTAGATATTGAAAATTTTTCTACTCCGCAACATCAGATGGATGACTCATTTCGCAGTTTTCTGCTTCATGCTCTGCGTGCCACCTCATTGCCTCTGCGGTTTTCTCGCTTTTATACATTCTCTTAAGTCTGTCGCCTATAGGTAAATACCACATACGATTGAAAGCTATTCTCATCCTGCCCTCGCTTGGCTTATATCGGGGAGAATCGCAAAATTTTCATTTTCCCATTTCTCATCTTCTTTCCAAAAGATCATACAGTTGTGAGCACACGTCAATTGTCTAAAACGGGAGCCCTAAATTTTGCATCAATTTTTTGGTTTCATAATATGGACCAGTTGCCTGATTCTCCTCGGGCAAAATATTCTGTAAACAGCTCCGCGCAAGAATCCATACATTTTTCTGGTAGATTAAAATCAGACTTAATGTTCATGAGTCGAGCAGCTAAAGATAATTGTGAGTGTCCTTCATGATAACCATCATACAATGGATTTTTCGCAGCTTCTAACATGTTGTAAAATTTTTGGGCTTCTACATTAGGTTCTTCTACATTATTATATTCTTCCTCGTCCTGATTATAGTACTCATCAGTCGTAGTCTCACGAAATTTATCCGTCACTATTTCAACATATCTATTACCGGATGTACCAACTGTTTATTCACTAGTACCACACGTACCTCCCTGATTTCTTTGGACATCATCCCGACTACTCGTCCCTAACTGAACATTCCGCTCTTCTCCATGTTTATATCAAATATAATAATTTGGCATAAATCCTCGACTATATAGATGACTCCATATTTTCCATCCTGAAATAAATTTATCATTTTTGAAATTAATACATGGACAGAAAAACTTACCTCCGCTACTTTGAGCTATTGGTTGATTACTTGCAAAATTCATGAACTGCTCCATACCTTGTGCAAATTCCGCCGATATATTTTTTGTTTGATTATCAACCCTTTTATACATCCAATCTCTCGAATTATTATAATTTCCCCACATGTTTGAAGTTTTTTTTTTCCTTTCGATTCTACAAACGAGAGAATGGGAGGGGCATATATATGCAAGATTTTGCCACTACTTTGCCACTACTTTGCGACCACGATAGTGTAGTCGATTAAAAGTCGGTATTCCTACCATGCACATGTTTTTTTATGTTATCACTTTGCCACCACTTTGTGACTGAAGAGCCACTACCAATGTAGTCGCAAATTGGTCGCAGATTTAGAAGACCAATATGCGACTAAAATGTGGTTCTTGCACATACAACCACTAATTGGTGGCAAAGTAGTGACTGATTAGCGATTGCCACCATCAGTCGCGAATTAGTCGCATTTTAGTCACATAATGGTTGCGTATTGCGACCAATATGCGACTACACGTTTTAGTCACACTTTTGCGACCACGTTGCGACTACATCTTTGTAGTCCCAAATCGGTTGTAAAACCATCGCAAATGTAGTCGCAAAATTTGCGACCACAGACTTAGTTGTAAAATTTGCGACCACAGACTTAGTCGCAAAATATAGTCGTATTTTAGAAGTTTTCTTGTAGTGGGCCCGATAGGCGACATGGCCTGACCAAGCGATACCACTAGCCCGATGGGCGATAGGGCCAGGCCGACCAATACTGTCGGCCCGACTGACCAAATGGCCGGCCCAACAGGCGGCGAGGCGGCGAGGTGGCCAACACCACCGGCTCGGGTGGCGACATGGCCGACTCGATTAACATTCTAGCCAGCTCAATATAGCAACTCGGCCAGCTCAACCCGCGCCACAGCCAGATCACGCGGCAACACGGCCAGCTCAAGCACCACCCTAGAAGACTCGGACCAAATCACCAGCCAGCGTCAGGGCATGGATCTAGAGGAGAGTTCTGCCTCAATAGTACAACCAGGAGCAATGACAAGAAGCATAACTCGGGCACTCTACCACAAGTTCAGCTTGTTTGTGAAAAGGCTTCTGGCAGACCAAAGCAAAGCAACAATGATCCAAGAGTGCAATAATCAAGTCAAGGGCTTCTCACTTCATCAAAGTACTCCAAAAGCTTGGGCTCTCATGGAAAATGAGGTCAAGGCCCAACAATATGTCAACCTACTCCAAGTCCAAGACTAGGAGCTAGGTGTGTGCAAGCCACAAGCTTTGTTTTCTAGATCTAGTTGAGACCCATATTCCTAGCTCTAGCATTATGATTTACTACGAGGCCCCTAATACCTCGTGTGGTTCACATCACCCCACCATCCATCTTACACGCCCCGATCCATTCCAAGAAGCCAAGGTCGACTTTCTTGCCCAAGCTCCTTGCAACCGGTCCAAGAGCTTCAAGGCCACCTATCTAGGCTTGTATCACGAGCTTATGAAGTTCTTGTACTTCTCGTATTGCTTATCCAGAATATGCTTCTGAATCTTCCTGGAAAAGGGAACTTGGACTTGTAAGGGGGTGGTATGAACGCTACGTCCTCTCCATCAGTCCCTTCACTAGTCTTGGGAGATTCCTTCTCATCCACTTTATCTTTCTCTTTAGACGTTTCTGGATCAGCAGTCTTAGGGGCTTCGATTACTTCATTGGGGTTGTCCTCTTTAAGCTTATCAGTTCCTTCTATAGGTGGGAGCTCTTCCACACTTCTCAGTGTGTGATGAGGACATCAGATCATCTGGCCAGCCACAAGATCAAAATGGCCAACCAGAATGCTTGTCCGAGACAGCCGGGCCATTTGGCGTGTCAGTCAGCCCAAGCGGTATCACCAGCCCTACGATCAGCCAGGCCGGGCCGACCAACTTCTGGCGGGGAGGCCCAAACCTCCGGCCCAACTGGCGGCAACGTGAACAACACCGCCGGCCCAACTGGCAACGCCGCCGACTCAGAAATTAATCTGGCCAGCTCCACGCACAATCCAGCCGACTCACGCGATTGCACCACCATTTCCACCTCGGCACAAGGAGACTCGGATCAACTCAGCTACCAGTTTTAAGGCATGAACCTAGATGAAGTCTCAACACCAGTGGTGCCACCAGGAGCCATGACAAGGAGCAGAACAAGGGCACTCTTCCACAAGTTCTGCTTGTGGGTAGACAAGCTCCTAGAAGATCATCGACAAGGAGCATTGGGCCAAAAGTACAAAGAAGAGTCCAAAGGCTTCTCAACATTGCAAAGCACACCAGAGACTTGGGCTCTCGTGGCAAAGGAGGTCAAGGCCTAACAATTCGTAACCCTACTCCAAGTTGAAGACTAGGAGCTAGGCGCGTGCATGCCACAAGGTCGGCCACCTTCCATTTCTTGGTCGAAAGGTAAGAATGGTAAGTTTTCAAATTATATACTTGCCTTTTCTGTTTTGCAGGGTAGGAATTAGTAGTTTTTCATTTTTGAGTTAAGAACAATTTAGTTAGTTGTCCTTTTTCGGTTATTTCCTTTTTGTAATTTTCCTTGTGCACTTTTGTAACTTTTTTATTTTTATTTTGAGTCGACCCTAGAAGGTCAAGGCTGCCGAGCATATTAATAAGGCTCCTTCAGCATTGTAGTTCGAAAACTTTTGATTATTAATAAAGATAGAACTTTTTCCTACGAGTTTTTCTCCTAAAGCTCTATCGCTTAGAACCCTAGTTGAGACCAGCTCTCCTAGCTTGTAAGTTGTGATTTATCACGAGGTTCATCATCCCTTGTGTTGTTCCCTTCACCTCTGCATCCAATACCCACCAGAAAATCCCCTCCACAAGCCTAAGCCCGAGTTTCTCGCCTAATCTTCTCAACCAGTCCGCGAGTATTACGGTCTTGATTCAAGGCTTGTATCATTTTTGGTATCAGAGCTTAAGCTTCTAAAACCAGGTTGTTTCCATCCTTTACTTTAGTTTTATTTACAATTGGTGCATTAGTTTAAGTTTCATTCAAAAAAATCAAAAATAACATCTAAATTCAAACAGAGTGCATCTAGCTCCTAAGTGCATCACTAGAGCCTAGAATCATTCTTTTCATTGCAACTTCGTTTTCCTTTTTTTAAAGCATATTTTCCATTCTTAATTAAGTTAAATCAAAAGAAAAAAAAGAAAAAAAAAGAAAATCAAGAAAATTTAACCAAAAGGAAATCTAGGAGATTTGCATTAATTACAAGGATTTGCAACATTAATTGTAGCATCTTTTCTTTTTTTCATTTTTTCCTTTTCTATTTGCATCTTCTCTACTATAAAAGAAAACCCTCCTAAAGGATTCTTATGAGCAAATTAACTTGTTTTTCTTCTTGTAGCACACGATGGCTGAAAGAAACCAAGATGCAACCGAGGCCATGATGGCCATGTTCACCATTCTCCAAACCCAACTCGCATCAATCGGCGAGAGGCTGGAGCATTGTGGAGAGGCCGTTGGAAAGTGGAGACAAATCTACAATGATTTCAAGGACTTGTTCCACCTCTCTATCCAGGCTGAACAGCACATCAGGCGTAAGAGCCAAGACATACGCAGCAAACCTAAGACGCTGTGGGCACCAAGCATTAGCACCAAGCCCGTAGACAAGGGCAAAAGCATAGAAATCAAATCACGGTTCAAGAGCAAGCCTCCTGAGCAAACCCGTGACCAGAGAGAGCCTAGTAAGTCTTCTAACCCTCAAAGATCACGTGATATCACTTTCGTTAAGTGTAGGGGTCGCGGTCACATGTCAAGGGACTGCCCAAACAATCGAGTCATGCTGATCACGAAAGCTGGAGAGTATGAGTTTCAAGATGAAGAGGACTTTGAACCAGAAGCAAAATATAGTGACATTGAGTACCCTGATGTGGGAGAAGTGCTGGTCGCTAGTCGCATCCTCAGTGCAATGGTAAACCCCTTCGAGACCATTCAAAGGGAGAACATCTTCCACAGCCGGTGCACCATCAAGGGCAAGGTATGTAACCTTATCATATATGGTGGTTCTTGCACTAATGTGGCTAGTGTCTATATGGTTGATAAGCTAGGTCTAGAGAAGACAAAGCACCCCCGGCCATATCGACTGAGATGGCTAGATGACAAGGTGGAGCTCAAGATCCATGAGCAAGTAACCGTTCCATTCAGTGTGGACAAATACCAGGATCAGGTAGTTTGTGATGTAGTACCTATGGAAGCTGGCCATCTTCTGCTAGGAAGACCATGGCAGTTCAACAAGGAGACAAGGCATGATGGCCGAACCAACGTATACACATGTGTGCACGATAAGAAAAAGGTCAGCCTAGCCCCTCTCACACCTGCCCAGGTACACGAGCTACAACAACAAATGAGTAAGGAAAAGAAACTCATTAAATCTAACTTTCTCATTCAACCGAGTCATGTCCGGAGAGCTTTAGCCTCAAAGGATTTAATGTTACTAATGGTTTTCAAAGAAGTTTTGAGTGTAGAAACGGAACAGGTAGAGCTGCCTCCTAAAGTAGCAGCCTTCCTCAACAAGTTCTAGGATGTATTCCCTGAGGAGATACCAGCACCCTTGCTTCCCTTACGCGGCATAGAGCACCAGATCAACCTCGTGCCCAAAGCAGCCTTACCCAATCGGGCAGTCTACCGGATGAGTCCAGAGGAGTCCAAGGAGCTTGAGAAGCAGGTTAAGGAGCTCCTGGAGAAAGGCTATGTTCGAGAGAGCCTCATCCCATGTGCCGTACCAGTGCTAATAGTCCCCAAGAAGGATGGAACTTCGCGAATGTGAGTAGACTGCCGAACAATCAAAAATATCACAGTCAAGTACCGGCATCCTATACCACGGCTGGACGACATGCTAGATGAGCTGAGTGGAGACACGGTGTTCTCCAAGATAGACCTCAAGAGTGGATACCACCAGGTCAGAATGAAAGAAGGTGATGAATGGAAGACTGCTTTTAAGACAAAGCAAGAGCTCTACGAGTGGACAGTCATGCCATTTGGCTTGACTAATGCCCCAAGCATCTACATGCGCCTTATGAACCAAGTTCTTAGGACGTACATCAGTAAGTTTGTAGTAGTCTATTTTGATGACATACTTGTTTACAGTAAATGCCTACGGGAACACCTTACACATCTTGAGATGGTGCTTAAAACCCTTCGACAAGAAGAGCTTTATGCCACTCTCAAGAAGTGCACCTTTTGTACTGACAAGCTTGTTTTTTTAGGTTTTGTTGTAAGTTCACAGGACTTACGAGTTGATGAAGAAAAGATTCGAGCCATACAAGAATGGCCAACACCGAGCAACATCAGCCAAGTGAGAAGCTTCCACAGCCTGGCTAGCTTCTACAGAAGATTCGTGCCCAACTTCAGCAGCATTGCATCACCATTGACGGCAGTAGTGAAGAAGAATGTGGGGAGAAGCTGGGGAGAAGCTCAAGAGAAGGCATTCCATGCCTTGAAGCACAACCTCATGCATGCACCAGTGTTAGTCCTGCCCGACTTCAACAAGACGTTTGAAGTGGAGTGTGATTCCTCTGGAATAGGAATAGGAGAACTGCTAACCTAAGGAGGAAGGCCAGTGGCATACTTCAGTGAGAAGTTTGGTGGGGTCTCATTGAATTATCCCACCTACGACAAGGAGCTCTATGCCCTAGTCCGAGCTTTGGAGACTTGGTAACATTACTTGTTGTCCAAAGAGTTTGTGATCCACACTGATCACGAGACTCTAAAACACGTTAGAGGGAAAGCCAACCTCAAGATAAGACATGCTAGGTGGATGGAGTTTATAGAAACCTTCCCTTACGTCATAAAGTACAAGAAGGGCAAGGATAATGTGGTAGCCGAGCACTATCAAGAAGATTTTCTTTGATATCTAAAATGGAAGCAAAAGTCTTAGGATTCGAGCACATCAAGAACCTGTATAAGGATGATCCTGAATTTGCTGAGAGCTACAAGGAGTGTGGCACAGGGAGTCATGGCAAGTTCTATATCCATGATGGGTTCTTGTTCCGCGAAAGAAGGTTGTGCATACCACAAGGATCCCTACGAGAGCTTATCATCTGAGAAGCTCATGGAGGAGATCTTATGGGCCACTTTGGTGTTGACAAAACATTATCAGTGGTCAAAGAGCACTTCTATTGGCCACACATCATGAAGTCAGTAGAAGCCCATTGTGCAAGGTGCATCACTTGCAAGAAGGCGAAGTCCCGAGTGCTCCCTCACGGGTTGTACCTCCCTCTGCCCATACCTACACATCCATGGGTGGACATTTCCATGGAGTTCGTTCTTGGTCTGCCCAAGATCAACCACAAAGATGCTATCTTTGTAGTGGTGGACCGGTTTTCCAAGATGGCACATTTCATCCCATGTGCGAATGTTAATGATGTCACGCAAACAGCCGAACTGTTCTTCAGGGAGATAGTATGACTTCATGGAATGCCAAGAACCATCGTGTCAGACAGAGACACCAAATTTCTCAGCCACTTCTGGAGGATCCTCTGGAGAAAGCTAGTCACGAAGCTGCTCTTCTCTACCACATGTCATCCTCAAACTGATGGCCAAACTTAAGTAGTCAACCGGACATTGTCGACTCTTCTTAGGACCACAGTAGGGAAGAACCTCAAGACATGGGTGGAGTGCCTGCCATTCATAGAGTTTGTTTACAACCGACCAGTGCATTCAGCCACAAAGAAGACCCCTTTTGAAGTGGTCTATGGATTTAACCCTCAAACGCCATTGGAGCAAACACCACTGCCACCAGCAGATATGACCAACCTCAATGGAGCATCCAAGGCAGAATTCATCAAGAAGATACACCAAAAGTTAGCAGAGAACCTGGAGAAGAGGACCGGTGATGAGGACATCAGGTCGTACATCCAGCCAGGAGACCAGACTGGCCGACCAGGAAGCTTGCCCGAGACAGCAGGACCATCTGGCGCGCCTGCCGGACCAGACAGTACCGCCGGACCCTCGACCTATAGGACCAGACCGGTCAACATCGCCGGCGGAGAGGCCCAAGCTTCCGGCACACTTGGTGGGGACGTGAATGACACCGCCGGTCCCCCTGATGACACCGCCGACTCCGGGATCAACTTGGCCGGTCCTGAAGTCATTTCGGCCAGTACCGCGCACAATCCAGCCGGTACAGGCCATCCAGCCGAGTACACGCACACTTCCACTTCTACACAAGAGGACTCGGACCAAATGAGCTACCAGCTCCAGGACATGCACTTAGAGGAAGTATCTACACCAGTGGTACCTCCAGGAGCAATGACAAGAAGCAGATCAAGAGCACTCTTCCACAAATTCAGCTTATGGGTCGACAAGCTTCTAGAGGAAGAGCAGCCAAGGACAATGGGCCAGAAGAGCAAATTAGAGTCCAAAGGCTTCTCAACAACACAAGGAACATCAGAGACTTGGGCTTTAGTGGCATGAGAGGTCAGGGCCCAAAGATATTTAACCCTACTCCAAGTCGAAGACTAGGAGCAAGGCGCGTGCATGCCACAAGGACGGCCACCTTTCATTTCTTGGCCGTGAGGTGAGTTAAGGTAAGTTTACATTCGAATATATGCCTCTTTCTGTTTTGCAGGGTAGGATCTAGTTGCTTTACATTTTGAGTCAAGAACATTTTAGGAATAGGTCCTTTTTCGGTTATACACTTTTGTATTTTTTCCTTTTGTGCATTTTTGTAAACTTTCCTTTTTCTTATTTGAGTCGACCCTAGTAGGTCAAGCTGTCGAGCATATTAATAAGGCTCCTTCCAGCATTTTAGTTCGACAACCTTTTTGATTATTAATAAAGTAGAACTTTTTCCCTACAAGTTTTCTCTCTAAGAATCTTGTGCGCTTAGAACCCTAGTTGAGACCAGCCCTCCTAGCTCTAAGTTTGTGATTTATCACGAGGTTCATCACCCCTCGTGTGGTTCACTTCACCCTTCCATCTTTTACCAACCAGAAAACCCCCATCCAGAGGCCTAAGGTTGAGTTTCTCACCTAATCTTCTACAAACAGCCCACGCGCATACATCCTTGAATCAAGGCTTGTATCAAGAATTCATCAAGAAGATACACCAGAAGGTAGCAGAGAACCTGGAGAAAAGGACCGGGTAGTACATGACTCACGCCAACAAAGGGAGAAGAGAAAGGATCTTTCAACCAGGCGATTGGGTGTGGCTACACCTACAGCAAGAGATGTTCCCCAACCTAAGGAGTTCCAAGCTGGCCCCAAGAGGAGATGGACCATTCAGAGTGCTGGAGAGGATCAACAACAACGCCTACCGGATTGAACTTCCAGGTGACTTAAATGTGTCTAACACATTCAATGTGACTTATTTAGCTCCTTTCCTTGCAGATGAGCCAGTTTTGAGGTCAAAACCTACTGAAGGGGGAGGGGTTTGATGAGGACATCAGGTCGTACATCCAGCCAGGAGACCAGACTGGTTGACCAGGAAGCCTGCCCGAGACAGCAGGACCATCTGGCACGTCTGCCGGACAAGGCAGTACCGCCGGACCCTCGACCTATAGGACCAGACCGGTCAGCATCGCCGGCGGAGAGGNGAGTAATACTCTAAAATAGCACTATTTTAAGTTTATCTTCTAAATTTAGCACAATAAAACTAAAATTCCCAAAATAGCATAAATTATTATGTAAAAATAATTATTTACCTTAAATAAAAAATATATAAAATTAAAACATAATATTTGGGTTCACTTTTTCTAATTTAGGGTTTAATTTTTTTCATTAAGAATAATTTTTCAATTATTTTAGTATTAAATTTGTGCTATTTTTGGAAATTTAACTGACTAGTGCTATATTTGGAACAAAAATTTGAAATGGTGCTATTTTAGTCAATTGCCCTTATTTTTTTGACATCTTTAATGATTAAAATGATAAATTGTGATAAGATAATTATATAATGTAGTTTCATTTGAAAAAGGTGGATGTGGAGGCATTAGTGATTCAAGGACCAAAGCTAGCAACTGTACTAAGCCAAGTGAAGAAGCTTGAAGTCTCTGTCCTTGTATTAGGTCAGAAGAAATCTGCACCGTTCATCTCCTGGTGCGTAATCTCAACCGTCAAGATCTCTTTTCCCCATCATGACTTCAATAAATTACATTTTGTTTTGTCGTTTGGTCGTTTTGTGTACTATAGCTTATGTGGACCAAGCAGATCAGAGGAGCTCGTGAATCGGTGCATCAACGGTGCAGATTGTTTGACAATAGGTGTGAGGAAACAAAGCAAAGGTGTTAGTGGCTATTTGATTAACACACGATGGCAGAAGAATTTCTGGCTTTTAGCCTAATTGACTTTAATTTTTAGTTTAGTAAAACTTATGTCTCTCTTTCTTTGTCCCCATGTTTAACATAACTATCTTGTAAGAATTTCTCTTTTCAATAAATTAATCTTAAGAGCATCTCTAATTCAATTTTATTATAGAGTTTGTCTCGAGTTTCCATTTATTAACCAGTATACTAAATTTGATCGTATAACAATCTAAACCAATACTTTACTTGAATCAACAATGAATCAGCAGGGAGGATCCACTCGCCCGGTTTGAGTTTGTTGTCGTCGTGCTTGTCTTACTTTCAAGTCATCGAGATGATTCTGGTAAGCATAAGAAGCGAATCCCCAAAGAGCAATTAGCATCGCCATGACCTTAACGCCACTCATTTTATCATGGAACACAAGCAAAGCTGCGAGTGGAGTCACTGCTAGAGAGAGAGTACTTATGACATTGGAGAAGAGAGATGACACCAAAAATATCAAACCCACCACACCTACAGAACACACTTGCCATGTAATCGCTGTCCCAACCAAAGTCAGTACATAAGAGATTTGACCTTTGTGATATCCTTCCATTTCCCTGTGCAGCGTTCTCCATTCCCCGCCAGCAAAAAGACCAATAACTGAAACACAAGTCGCCACTAGAGATGTGTAGATTTGCATTTCGAGAACCACAGAAAACGTCTCTCTCTTCAGGATCTTCTCGAAGGAGAACTGCATCAGGGAGAGCAATAGAGAATAAAGAGCGGATGCAGCAAGTGTACACAGAAACCCGACAATGTACTTTGACCTCGAGACACCAGAAGGGGTGTCTGCATCATCGTTGAGGGCAATCAAAGCGGCGGAGAAGGATAGGAGAACAACAGAGTTGAGAATCAAAGCAGTGAACTTCTGAGCATTGATGAAATAAGAAAAAACTGCGTTGAACGCTAATTGAGTAGCGCATATAAGCGAATAAGTAGATGCAGAGAGGTAGAGAAGTCCAACAGAGTATAACATGTTGTCTCCAGCGATGATGACACCGAGCAGAACATAGATCAAGACAATGGTTTTGAGGGAACATGAAGAACGCTCTGAAGAGTCTGCATTAGTTGAAGAAGAAGGAAGGAGCAAAAGCGGAATATAGAGGATTGGAAAAGCAGCGGTTTGCACAAGAGTGGCCATCCATTTGCTGTTTCCACCTTCATCGTAGTAAAACCTACCGAGAAGAACTGAAGCAGCTTGACCACCAATGAGGAAGAAGATGTTTATGGACACAAGAAGCCACCATTGCCAACTTTTGAGTTTCAAGAGTGGAGTCGGAATACCTACCACATTCTCCTCCTTCACCAAGATTGGTTCTTGATTATCTGTAGATCACATAAATTAATCAAAAGCTGGAATTAACAGAAATTCAGCTTAAACACTATTCAAATCATAAAGCCTAAAATGATTGGATTTTCAACTTCAAAGTTCCAAAACTTCAAAAATTTCAACTTGTTCATGGACCAAATACCTTAAAGCATAATTCGACACAGAATACCAATAATTACCATCTGGGTAGGTCGATAACCCCCAAAAATGATTGAAGAAAAAAATTTCAGCTTAAAAACGAGACATAAAGCTTCAACAAAAAACCCCAAAACTTCAAAATTTCAACTTTTTTGGTGGAGCAAAAACCATAAAGCCCAATCCGACACAGAACACAAATTATTAATCATCTGCGTAGAAGGAGAAAGGGACTGACCCGACATAGAATTTCGTCTGGAAGCAACGACGGTACAGAGAGATTGAAGAAAAGGGGTTTTAATCTAACTGAAATCTCTATGTCCGTCTTCTCAGGTATTGATGATGGTGAGACGAAGCGACAGCTATTATTGGGAGATTCGACGCAAACATTTACGTAACCTTTTTGAGTATTGACTTGTTATTAGCCCATCATTTTTAATCTGGAGAGGACCGGAGTTGAAACTTGATGCTTGCTCTTCCACTTGGAAACAGAACCAAGGAAAAAACCCCAATTACGAGAAAGAGCAAACCAAAATTACAAAAAGAAAAAAAATATTCAAGTTAATGAAAAAATTCAAAAAATTGATAATTGAAAAAAGTAACATTTTTTTAATTTTTATTACAAATATAATATTATTAATTCAAATTTTCAAAAATATCATAAATTTAATATTAAAATATTTTAAAACTTATTTAAAATAAGAAAAAATTAAATTTTAAATTAAAAAAATCCAAATATAATATTTTTATAATTTGTGTTATTTTATAATTTATTTTATGATAAATATATATTTTTATAAAATAATTTGTGTTATTTTGGAATTTTAAATTTAAAGTGATAAATTTAGAATGAAAATTTTAAAAGTGTTATTTTATGATATTATTTTAAATAAAAGAATGTTGTAAGGAATCCTTAATGCTATATTTTTATATAAGTATGATTGGGATAACCATTAATTTTAAAGATAGCTATCAAGTTTAGAGAAAGTAATATAGTATAATTTAAAAACTTTAGAAGATATATTTATAATAAATATGTACTTAATAATTAATAATTAATAATACTCTCTATTAAATATTAATTATAATAAAATAATATATAATGCGGATAAAATGTTGTCATATTAAAAATTTTACCAATAAAACTAATTAAAATATTGTAGAAGATACATTTATAATAGGGAAAATTGGTAAAAATAACCTAAAATTTGTCTGCAAATATAAGTTTAATCCCCATGAAAACATTTTTGCAAAACTAATCCATGAGGGTAGAGAAATTACTAAACACTACTTTTAACTAAAACATAATGTATAAATATCAATTACGTTTCAGTATTTACGTATTTTTTTAGATCAAATCAGATTTCCCAAGAAGTCTGTTTTGTAAAAAAAATACAAAGCATACTTATCGAAATCTGCTTTGTAAAAAAAATACAAAGCATAATTTTCGAAATCTGCTTTGTAAATAAATTGTCTAAATAAAAAAATTATTGAAATATGTAATTTTTTTTAAAAAATTGTTATTAACACAGTTTATATACATATCAAAAGCATATAAAAATTATAATGAATTCAAAAATAAAGAGATTGGATTCAATCTAATGGTATCAAATATTTGCTAGTATTTGTTGTTATGTGTTGTGAATTAATAGTTGATATTTGTGTAGAAAATTCATGTTAGAATTTGAAATATCATGTGCTAAAATTGAAAATTTAGATTTATAATTTTTAAGGGAAAATTGTTTGAGTTTTGCATTTACTTACTTATCTTTAACATATTCATCTAATTTTTAACAAAATTTTACACAATTAGTGAAACTTATTTAGGATTTAGGGTTACACATAATTTTTGAGATGTCTGTCGTAGATTTAACAAAGCAGACTTCCCGAGAAGTCTGCACAAACCGAACATTAAATTTAACTAAACCGATTTCCTTCAATTTAGAGTTTAGGATTATTTAAATGAAATACAAAGCAGACTTCCCGAGAAGTCTGCACAAACCGGAAATTGAATTTAACTAACCCCGTTTTGTTCAATTTAGAGTTTAGGATTATATAAATAAAATACAAAACAGATGTTGCGAAGTCTGATTCGTAAAAAAAATACAAATCAGACTTTTTCGAGGAGTATGCTTTCGTAAAAAAATAGAGAGCAAACTTCGAGAAGTATGTTTTGTAAATTAAATACAAAACATACTTTTTTGAAAAGTCTGCACAAATCGGAAATTAAAAAAATTTTAACTTAAATTTAACATAACGAAATTCACAGTTTTTAACCTAACCAAATTTAACTCTCCGTATATAAAAAAGGTAACCATAAAATTTTATCATAACTTCATTTCCAAAATGAAAAACGTGGGAGTCTCCATCCTCCAAAAATGATTACAAGGTAAATCTTATTTTCTTCTCTATTTACCTCCCCTCTTTTTTCTTCTTCTTTTTCTCTTCTCATGTTCTTTGTCATCTTGTTATTTTGTACATATGGAAAAAATCATGAGATATGAAAAAGGTAATTTTTTTTGTTTATATGGTTTTGCGTTTGTGATTTTGGAGTATTTTTATTGTTTAGATCTTTTGTTAATTTTATAGCACTCTTTCTCGTCTTCTATTGTTGTAGATCTGCAAAATGAAGTGAAGAGGTCTAAAAATGTAAACTTGTTGCTTTTATTAGTTTTTAAGTTTTTCGTAATTTTAGAGATTTTTGTTGTTTTTGTTGTTTTCTTAATCTTTTTTCCTATATTTTTATCTTATTTCTCATCTTCTTTTGTTGTATATCTGGAAAATGAAGTCAAGAGATCTAAAAACGTAAGTTTGTTTTTTTACTAGTTTTTATTTTTGTCGTGATTTTGTAGTTTTTTGTTGTTTTTTGTTGTTTTCTTAATATTTTTTCTTATATTTTTATCTTATTTCTCATCTTCTTTTGTTGTAGATCTAAAAAAAAAGTCAAGAGATCTAAAAACGTAAGTTTGTTGTTTTTACTAGTTTTTACGTTTTTCATGATTTTGGAAATTTTGTTGTTTTTTGTTATTTTTTAATCTTTTTTCCTATATTCTTATCTTATTTTTCATATTCTCTTGTTGTAGATCTGAAAAATGATTTACAAAAAGTAATTTTGTTGTTTTAGTGGTTTTTTAAAGTGATTTTAATAGTTTTTAAAATTTTAAATGGTTTTTAAGATTTTTAATAGATGTTTGAGATTTATGGTGGATTTACAATTTTTTGTGGTTGTTTTTGAATTTTTTTCTTACGTTTTGAATTTGACATTGATTTTTAAATTAATAGATTTCATAAATTTTATAAAGTTTAAGTAAGCATTCTCATTGTGTAAGAGTTCTCCAACATCTCAAAGAAATCTTATTGAGACCTTTAAAAGAAAATGAATAAAGTAGAATGTTTTCTAAAGATAATCTTTTAAGGGATTAAAGGAGTTTTGGAGGAGACCTTAGCCGGACTTTTCACTTACTGACTTTAACAAGTAGAACAATAATTGCATACTAATCAATCAACTTGACCAATACATTAAAAAATTCTAAGTGATTCTTTGGTTAACCTAAAGCAGTTTTAAGATTAGAAAAAGAAAACCAACTTGGATTTTGGTCAAAACAAAAGAAAAAGAAAATATATCTAATATTTGTTTATCAACTATAATTCTTTATAACTATGGTTGCGATAAATTGTTGTTAATTTATTTGCGGCCAGCACAGCGGTTAAACACAGCGATGTGTATCGCAATTTTTTTGACTATTGATTAAAACAGTAATGCGATTAAAAAATTATAATCAACAACAGAAGACAATCAAATAATATATATCACCATTGCAACCGCAATCGTAAACATCACCGACGAACAAACGATCAAAACCATTATAAAACATATTAGAACACAAACTTTCTAAAACTTAACTACATTTTTATAACTTTATATAAAAAAAAAATATAAGAATTAAGAATGATTGTGGATAGCCAAAAGTGTTATAGCGTGATTATTGCGTTGCTTTTATTTTTCTTTAAATGCAATGCAAGGATTACGCCGTTCATGCATAATAGCTTCACCTGTTTTTTAATCTCAATGAACCTATACACATAAAATGACGCATTATTAAATTTCTGTTCTAATAATATCAGTATGAATATTTAATCACAAAATAACATAAATTATTTTGTCTGAAACTAATTTATTATAAATAAATTTCCAACTGCTACAAGACAAAGAAATTGTTGGAGTTGTTGAAGATTATCTTTAGCACTTAGAGTTAGTATCATCTTTTGAAATTGCTTGTTAACTTAGCTAAATTAAAGGTTATGATGGCTAAGAGGGTAATTATTTTGGAGTTAAATGTATAACCTAAACATATGTACGTAAGCTAAGTGGATAACCTCTTTCTATAAATATGTATCAAGAGATGTTGTGTAGTATAGCAAGAAATCAGTTATCTACTTCTCATCTTTCTCTATTCTGTAAATCTATGAAATTCTAAACTTCTTATCTACATTTTGATACATACAAGAAATGAGACTAAACTGGAACCAAAGACAGTTTCCAACACATAGGTAAAATACATACACCAACTATCGTATCAAACAATACTGAAAACATAGTTCGAGAAAATTTTGATCGATGTGGTGTCAAAGACCGGAGGATAACCGTTGCATAGGGTCCAAACGTACATCTCACTACTAGATTCCTCCACAAACTACTAGAATGCGGGAGGCGATGGAGCTCACTGTTAGGTATAGCAAATCTTCGTCGAGAAAACACAAAAAGACTATTATTTCACCGGAGTTAAAGCCGATCTTCTATGAAATGGTAATATTTAAACTTTATGAATAACTTGAATGTTACAAAACTATTTATACACATCAAAATAACTATTTGAATTCTACAATAATTAAAAAGATGATGATAACAATGTAGTCAATGATTTGAATAAGTGTTGATAACAATCTAGTCAATGGTTTTCAAATGTGATGATAACAATGTGGTCAACATCTTATGAAATTTTCTAAGTTTCTCATGAAATTTTTCAAATGAGACAGCAGTTTCACGATTCTGAATAGCGTCACACAAGGCACGATAATCTTCAGGAAGACCATCAATGATGAATTCAATAAGATCTTCAGGATTGACAGGCTTGCCGAGAAGAGTTAATTGATCAGTCTTGGATTTCATCAATTGCATGTACTCGTCGATGGTTTTGGTACCTTTTGTGGTTTTTTTTAATTGATCTTTGATTTGCTTAATATGCCCACGAGATGGAGTTCCATAGGTTTTTTGCAAGAATCTTCCATGCTTCAAGAAAGGTAGTGGCGTTGGTCACAAGTGATTGAAAGGGCGTAGAAATTGAACCGACAAGAGCAGCAAAGATGAGTTGATCTTATTGAACCCAAGATATGAATTTCGGATTGACACGAATAGAGTCATCAACAGTAATCGTTGGGGTTGAAATAGGGGCTGATTCGTCGATGTATGCAGAAAGCCCATGATCACCGAGAAATAAACAAAACTGAAGACACCATGACATATAGTTCATGATGGTAAGCTTGGTAACGCCGGTCATATTAACAGAGAAAATTGGTATTGTAGGATCCACCGGATTGGCTAGGGTTGTAACTGTGGATTCAGATGAAACAGACATGATAAGAGAATATTAGACAACAATAGATAAGTAGCCAACAACACAAAACATGAGCCAAGAGAAGAAAAAGAAAATTTTTTTTGATCGATATGACTCTGATACCATATGAAATGGTAATCTTTAAACTTTGTGAATAACTTGAATGTTACAAAACTATTTATACACATCAAAATGACTACTTAAATTCTACAATAATTAAAAAGATGATGATAACAATGTAGTCAATGATTTGAATAAATGTTAGATAATAATGTAGTCAATGGTATTCAAATGTGATGATAACAATATGGTAAAGATCTTAATATCTTCTTCATAGAAGAAGACTGAAGCATCGTCTTTGTAGAAAAGAGAGATAGAGAGTCCAACAATAGTGGTGAGTCCTTCACTCTCCTCTCCAAGGAAAAATGGTCTTGACCCGATCCGAGAAAGTAATACACCCCATCCTGGATCTTCCATGATCTTTCTCCTTACCAACTTTGAAGTTGGATTAAGAAGAGAAAATACATTAACAAAGTGACGTTCGACACTGACGCTAAATGAGCCACTAATGTTGAGCAGTAAAACGGAGGTTGGTTAAATTTTACAACAACGGCTGACTTTGGAAAGGTTGGTTGTAGGCATGTATTCCGTGTTATTCCTTTTAACATATTTTTTTTTGTCATATGGGGTATAACGAACCGGTACAATAATTCAATATTTTCATACGAAAGTATAACACTCTCATAAGAAAAATGTTGGAGTCGAATTTCACATTTCTGAGATCTATATAGAAGTGAAACCATTAACTCAATTATTTTTCCCTATTCCTTTTAACATATAGTTTTAGTACTTTAACCTTTTATTCAATGAAATGCACCAGTGGTTGTATGATCTTTTATATAATAAAACCATTTTTAACTATTTTTAGAAACATCAACTAAAGGGACAAAATTGTATATTAATAAAATAGGTTTTTAAGAAATTAATAAAAACAAGAAAATAGAATATATTTGGGATATTCTTTAAAGTTAAAAAAATAGAAAAAATTGTTAGAGCAAACCTCTTTTCTATTTTTAGAGTAAAAAATAAAACAACTCATTGGAGATTGTCTTTACCCTCTAACCATTATTCAAAAAATAGTATTTACCCTCTAAAATATTATATTTTTAAGTTTTTGTTTCAAAAATATCATTATTAATTTAAATTTTTAATAATAACATAATTTTAAAATTAAAATACATTAAAATATCAGTAGAAAAATTTTAATTTTAAATTAGAAAAAATGAACCTAAATATAATGTTTTAAGTTTATATATAATTTATCTAAAATAAATAGATATTTTTATATAGTTATTTGTGTTATTTTGGAATTTTAATTTTATAATGATAGATTTGAAATAAAAATTTTAAAAAGTGTTATTATAAAGTATTACTCTATTATTTATTTGGTTAGATAATTTTGTAATGATTTTTCATTTATTGCAAAATGTTATTATAAAGTTTAGATTATGACGACAACATATGCAGTTCCCTTCACTGCCATAAAATTAATTATATTTTGAATAGGTGAGTTTTGATCCAAATCGATGATAACTTTTTTTTTGCAATTATTATTTTTTGACATCTTATATTTTTGTCAATTATTCGATTATAATCCGCCGTTAGTAAATACACTTTAGTTCACACTTTTGTTGTCATACATGAAAAATCCAGACATACTTTTAAGAGTCATTAGCGATTTCATACCAACCATTGACACAACTTTTCTGAAGTGTTTTTTTTTTCTAATTATTTATTATCAATCATACTAATATTCGAATCAATAAATTTCTAAATCGTTTTAGTTATTATATTCATTGACAGCTCATATAAATATATACCACACATACACACAATATGTTCTCTCTCTCTTTTACAAAAGCAATGAAAGGACAGAACCAAAGCTCAACATCTTCTTGTAAGATCCATCCAATAGAGATTCATGAAGGTATATGTCCTCTCTGTCTCAACGAGAGGCTTCTGGTTTTGGCTTCACAACAGAAACTAAAACCTCAATCTCCTTCGTACCAATCCATACAAGAAGAGAATATCATCTTTCAAAACTCTTCTGGAAAGAAAAACGTTAGACTCTTCTCCTTACTTAGCTTTTTCGAGCTGCGACACCACAAGTCTTATCACCAAACCAGCACCATTAGCAGTCCAGAAGGTATACTATTTGCTAAATCCTTTATTTCATTTATTCCATATTAACTCTTATATATGTATATACAAATGTATAAGCAAATTTATCATAGAATCTTTTAAATGTATCATTTACTATTTTTTTAAAAATAACCTTTTTAAGTAAAATATAAAACTTATAAAATTTCTACATTTTATAAACCTTTATAACTTGTTATATACATTTAATATGTATTCTAAAATTTTATAACTTGTTATATACATTTGAATATGTATTATAAAATTCTATAACTTTGCTTTATACTAATTTATAAATATGTATTTTTACAAGCGGTCTTAAAAACCTTACAGTTTTGAAAATTGACACCAAACTTTAGTACTTTTCAAAAACAATAGTTTTGGAATTTTCCTCTCTATCAAATCATGCAGTTTCTAAATTAATTATTTTAATTTTATTATTTACATCATTTTTGTCACATAAAAATGCTTTCATATAAAATGTTTGAATTATAAGTATTATTTTGATCGTTTGTCCGTTATAATTGGTTACGATTGCGATTAACACTGCGGTTGTGACCAGATATATGTTATTCGTTTATCTGTCGTCCGTGATTACGGTTGTGGTTGATTCTAAAGTTTTTTTTACACCATTATTTTAATCGACGGTCAAAATATTTATAATGCGTGATAAAACATTTGACCGTTGCGATGAACCGAATATATATATGATAGATAAACGAACAACAATCTATTGTAACCGCAACCAAATGAATGCGTCGGACAACGAATATGACTAATCACTTTTTTTACTAGTTGTTTTCTTCCTCAAAACCATTTTAATTCTAAATTAAAAAGTGTTAGTTAATAATGTTTATAAAATATGTGTATAGATTCATTCATTTCGATCAATTTTGAAGACAACGGAGCAACTCCTATATGGGAAAAGGGAAAAGAAAATTCTCAGCTTCAACATTACAAGGTTTCATGGGATCATCAATGTCAACCTGTCATGAAGAAGGAGATTCTTCCTCAGTCAACGCCACGTCTTCTGCTGACGTGGAAGAAACGGATTAGCCGACTCTTACACGTCATCAATTTGAAGAAAAATCTTAAGCCTCTCACCAAGAAATTTATTACTTCTCAAAATTTACAATAATATTTTGTGTAAACATTTTGTTACAACTATATTGCTCTCTTATAGTATTTGTTTTTTTTTTGGCTTTTTCCTATATGGGAATCAAAGATGAAATTAATCATTCATTGCTCATGATTATGTTTACTTTAATTGTAATTATACGGTCCAATATTATATATTGGCTATATAATTGGAAAAATATGTACGTAGCTATTGAATTAAACAAGTAATGATGAAATTAATTTTGAAAAAATCGCATTTTTAATCTTGAAAGTTATACTAACTGACATTTTAAACATTTGTACTACTTTAGTGATACTATAATTCATATAATTAGTACTACTAATATTTTTAATTTTAAAATTGCTTTATTTTGACGCACCGTCAAAACTGTAAATAATGTAACTAACACCGTAAGTATACATGTAATTAATTAAATTAAAATTAATTAAATAATAATATAAATTAATTAAATAATAATATAAATAAATTAAATAATAATAAAATAAATAAAAACTATTTAATATTAAAAAAAAATGTGCACTTCGTGCTGGTTTTTACGTTATTTAATATTAAAATTTTTTTCTAAAATTTTAATTTGCATTGCATTTTTGAACTCATTATGCCAGAGCAAGTTTTTTGACAATCCTAAAACGCAGGCTATTTATATCGCATTTTAAATATTAAATATTTTTTATTATTAAATAATTAATTGATATCATTAATTAATTAAATGATATTATTTAATTGATTTTGATTTAATTAATTACACAGATACTTATAGTATTTGTTACACGGTTTACCGTTTTGGCGGTACATCAAAATAAAATAATTTCAAAATAAAAATGTTATTAGTATTAATTACATGAATTATAGTGTCACCACAGTAGTATGATATTTAAAGTGTTAGTGAATGTAAATTTGAAGGTTAAAAATGTGATTTTCCCTATTAGGTATCACATTTAAACTAATTATAATATAAATATAATTTTTCATGGATTAAGTTGTTGATCTTTATTAAATGTTTGTTAGAATATTGAGTCATGCAAGTCTTCGGTTTGTAATACATGAACAAACATATTATACATTCATACCTTTCTACTACTTTTTTATATTAAAATATTTAGTGATCTTTTATGTTGATGTTTTATTTTAAAGTTATTTAATAGACTTAGTATCTTATTTGTATATGTTTCACTTATGTTATTTGTTACATATTAATATTAGAAAAAATATTATTCTAAAAATAAAAGTGTAATTTTTATGTTTATAATAAATTGCTTATTTCATATGAAAATACATTTTTTAATTTATAACATGATATTTGAAAAGAATATATATATATATATTATCTGATTTAACAATGTGGTTGTTTCAATTATTAAATATATTTACGTTTTGGTACATATGTTAAAATATAAAAGTGAAAAAAAATAATGATATAAATATAGATATAAATTATATATATATATACATAATTATGTAATCTTTGTTAATGTATTCAAATATTTTTCCCGTTTTAAATTAAAAAATTTTGGACTTGAAATAAAAAAATATTAGATGAACTCATTAGACAAGGTGTGACAAAAGATGAAGCAAGTGAAGCTGACGATGAAGAGTGATTGATGTGATGGAAGTACATTAGATAGACGGAGTTCATGGCCTTAACATTAGTGTGTTTGGGTGTTTCTGTCGTTTGTTTTTGCGGCTATTGTGGAACTATTTCTTTGTGTTATGGTTGTTATGGTTTAGAACTGACGTGTTTAATGATATTAGAACCGTATTCAGATTGATGGTATGTTTGTTGAATCATTCATAACTGGTTGTTTTGAACGTTATCTAGTTAGGATTGGTTGTGTATATGTGTGTGGTTGGTCATTTTTTGATGCAGGTACATTGATGTGTCACATTTAAACCAAAAAGGGAAAATTATTAGCACATAAGTGCCCACGTGGACGAAAAGAGAAGATTATTAGCACATAAGTACCCACGTGGACGAAAAGGGAAGATTGTTAGCACATAAGTGCCCACGTGGACGTTGCACAAATGGTGAAACAGTAGAGATTCATATAAATAGGAGTATGATGAAAAACCCTAGACAATTTTTCTGATAGGTAGAAAAAGAGAACACGTGAGTTAGTAAAATTTGGTGAGAAAACAAAAAGTGTGTGCGACTGTCGTCGCAAAAATGAGTTTGAATATATTAAGAATTGGTCAGAACCGAGTCGTGTGTAACGTCGTGTAAAACCGATTAAACAAATTGTAAATATTTTGTTTAAATGATTCCTAATAAAGTTTGTGTGCGTTTGCACACATATATCTTTGTGTTCAACATTATCTTCATATTGTAGTTCTTTCAGTTGATACGTTTGGGCATGAACTTAAGACGAGAAAATAAATTGAGAGGAGAATGATGACAATGACTTGTGCGACTTAGGCTTGAAGTGGGTTTGCAAAACTCCATTTGTAGATATGTTTTCATGGTTTTCGAGTTTGGCTTAGACAGGCACATATCTTTGTTGCTGATGTTGTGTTCTGGTTCTTGAGACAAAATTGTTAAATCTGGAATTTCTAGATTTTCGGCTCATAATACAATGCTTTTAGAGAGAACATTCTCACGTTTTTTAAATGAAGTTTGCTAGTTTTTGTACAATAAAGTCGTAAAACGGCATTCGAATCCAAATGAATTACATGTGAACTGCCAAATAGTGATTTGTCGTGTAGGAGTCTATACATGTGCATAATTAAGTATATACTAGATTTTGATCCGCGCCATGCGCGGAGTAAACTATTTATTATATTTTATAAAATAAAATTTTATAAAAATAATATATATATATAATTAGTTTATATATTGAAATATTGTATGAAAATTTAAAAATCATATTACCATGATAAAATAATATATCATAATTGTATTATGTATAATGTAAAATATAGTTTTATGGATTGTTTGATATGAGTAAAAATTTATTTTCTATGTGAAAAGATTTGAATATTTGAAATTTAAAAAAATTCTAGTAAAGAAATATTTTGAAACTTAATTAAAATTAAAACAAAATATAAGTGTTTATACTAAAACCATTAATAAGATAAGTAACATATTTTGGTGTAGAAATTAAAATATGTTATCGATAAATATAAAAGAGTATAAATATAGTTTGACTATTTTTCAACTAAAATTTAAATCAAAATGTTGGCATTGACATATAATAATTTATGTATTGATTAGTAGTAGATAATGTAGGGAAAGATTTATAAAATTTACTCTACTGGTTTTATGTGTATTAATGGTGATTGAATGGCATGTATAGTAATTTATCTAGTAAATTAAGACTTGTTTTAAATTTGTTTTGAGAGATTATGAGAAAGCAACCCCTCAGTTGGTATAGTTGTAAATAACACGTCGAAATAAAGTTATTTTTTAAAAATGATTCTCAATTAATATATTAGGGATACTTACACATATACTTCTTTTTTAGTTATACAACATAAACTTCTTACTCTAATAGCTAAATCACATGGTTGAAGGATGTATTATTTGTATTAACATATATATGACTATGTTTGTTTGTGAGACTTTATACACTTAATGATTTTTAGTGTCTTGTTTCGAATCTTTTCTGCTACATTGATATATATGACTAATTAATCTGCCAGATATATATCCATTAAGCTATTAATCATAATTGTGATATAAAAAATTACACCTGAAATCCAAAGACACAATTAAGTGCATATGATTGCAGTTTTTAGTCATTGCATGTTCCCATTATCAAATGACTGTTTTTATAAATAAAAATTACTTAAGAACTCATAATATATGAAACAAAATTTGTTTAAAATACCACACTATTAAATTTTATTCAAAATACGCTACTTTCTACTAGTTTTTTTCTTCCAAAAATAAAATAAATCATTACTAAAAATATTTGTCTACCTCAAATAAATCACAAACAAACTAAAACATTGTATTTAGATTCCTATACTCTTAATATTAAAATAGAAGTAAGTTTTCAAAATAATTATGACATATCATTGTAAAAGATGACATGAGTAAAAAGAATTACGACATGACGTTTACTCAAGTGATATGGTTATTTTAATTATAAATTTATTTTCAAAAAATAAATTAATTAAATATGATATGATAATTTTAAATATAAATTTACTTTTAAAAATAAATTAATCATATATATTAAACTAGAAGTGAGTTTATAAATAATATTTACATATCATTAAAAAAAGATGACATGTCTAAAACAAATTATAACATAACATTTAGTCAAATATGAAATGGTAATTTTAAATATAAATTTATTTTCCAAAAATAAAGTAAATCATATATCTTAAATTAGAAGTGAGTTTAGAAAAAATATTTAATACCATGTATGTTTTCAATTTTATGATTTTTTATTTAGATTTTATGCATTTATAGTTGTTTTAAATAATTAATTTGGTTTGACAAACGATGAATAATTTGTATTTTTCAATCATGGTTATTATTTTTACATGTCTATTGAATTATTCATATTTCAATCAACATTTGATAATTTAAGAAATTAGTATTTAAAAATAAAACTTAATTTTACAAAAAAAAACCAAAATATATAAAACTAATGGTTAAAAAGTGTATTATATATAATTTCATAATTTTAATGGACAATGGTACCAAAATATAGTTTAAATATAGGTTAAAAACATGAGTATATTACAAATTAAAAAATATAACTTTAGTAGTTTTAAATACATAAAACACAAATAAAAAATTTCTTATATAATAAATATATAATATAATACATATAACATCTTAATTAAATATAATAATGATCCAAATTTATAATATATTATACCCATGCAAAACGTGAGAAAATTATCAAGTATTTAGATATAGAATTTAGATTTTTTTCTATTATAATGAGTTTTAATTATATTAATTTTAAAATTTTCGTATTTTTAAAACTGAAATTAGTTATAATATAATTAAATAGTTAGAAAGCTGATATATTTTAAAAACTACCCATATATCAATATTCTATATATTATATCTCTACATCAATTTCATCATTTTTCTTCGTTTCGTGTTACTTAAAAGTTTAAATTTTATTCGACAAATTAAATATTGTTTCGCATTTTTGATTCAGATTTAAAAATAATTTCGCAGTTGTATTCTTACTTTCACTATCTTAACAAAGATACAGTTTTGTGATGTAAAATCTTAAACGAGATTTTTAATAAAATAAAGAGAGGATAAAACTTTTAAGACGAGCAAATCAACTCTAATTTTGATTAGTTAATACACTATGTTATAATATTCCATCATGTCTAAATTCTTTCATTTCGACGAACTTTTTTTGCCAAAAAATCACTAAAAATTTGACTAAAATCACTACATCAAAATCGAGTTCCGACACAGTTTGCTAACTAATAATGTGGTGGCTATTGGCGACCGCGAATATAACGTTTAAATTGATTGCGACAAACGGCCCATATATTCAGTAACCAATCGGTGGCTACTATTATTTCGGTCACGTGACGTTATCAAGTTTTAAATTTTGGCTGAGATTTCTTTAAAATTTTAGATTTAATTTTAGAAGAATCTCATACCCGTCAATTGTTAATTTTGGAAAAGTTTCGTTTTCGAAAAATCTCCAATATCAAATACTAATTGCGTTTGAGAAAGAAAAAAAATGAGAAAATCATGTGTTATGAGAAACGACGTCGTTTTGATCTATTAAATTGACTAAAACAACATTATTTTACTGCACACGTATTGCCATGTCATCCAGTCCGTATATGTCATATACCATGTCAGACAGTATTAACGTAAACTAGATTCGCACTACAGACTCATAATTGTATAAAACCAGACGATCAATATTGTTCAGGTTGAAATTGACCAATCTCTCTAACAACAAGAACCATTGCTCTATATTCTGATTTCTGTTGAAGGGTGAGAAACTGTGGGTTGTTTTTTCGATTTCCAAGATACAAGGAAATCACGGAGAAACATAAAATACCCAGGTGTTGATCTTTTTGTATCTCATCAACATGATGCCCAATCTGCATCCGTGAATGCTTTCAAGATAAGGTTTGAATTTGAAGAATAAAATAAACTCAAACCAATCGTTCCTTTTAAGTAATGAAGCACCTTATACGCAGCTTGAAGATGTGAATTCTATGGTGATGAAGAAAACTGACAGAGCTTATTAACCACAAATGTTATATCAGGACGTGTGATGGTCAAATACATCAACTTGCCTACCAAACACCTATATAGACCTGCATCTTCAAGAATAGGTTCCTCAATCTTTTCTTAATTTGATGTTAGAATCCAGAGAAACATTACACGGTTTACACCGAAGTTGTCCAGTTTCTTCAAGAAGTTCCAACACATACTTCCTCTCAGAAATTGAAATACCTTTCATAGAACGAGCAATCTCAAGCCCCAAAAAGTATTTCAATTCTGCTAGATCTCTAAGTTTGAAAACTTTCATCAAGACTACTTTTAAAAATTCAATTTTTGTTATATTACTCCCAACAAGTATTATGTCATCGATATATACTAATATGCCATGTACTTATCATCAATATTCATTACAAACAGAGTATGATCAATGTGAGATTTACAAAAGCCAAGAGTCAAGAGTGTAGCACTGAACTTCAAAAGCCATTGCCGAGATGCTTTTTTGAGTCCATAGAGTGATTTCTTCAATTTAAACACAAGATTAGGTGGAAGACCATATAAATTTTTTCATCTAATTCACCATTCAAGAAAGCATTCGGAATACCAATTGATGTAAAAACCATTTCTTTGTTGCACCAACAACTAGAAGAGTTTTAACTATTGTCATTTTAGCAACCGGATAGAAAGTATCAACAAAATCAATACCTTCTTGTTGTGTGTATCCCTTGACAACCAATCTGGCTTTCTATCTTTCCAAGCTGCCATCTGCATTAGGTTTGACTTTATACACCTATTTACAGCTAAAAGGATGTTTACCTTGAGGTAAAGAGCAAATCTCCCAAGTCTGTGTGCTTTCTACTGAAACCAGTTCATCATTCAGAGCCAAAATCTATTCCTTGTGCTTCTTAGCTTGAGTGTATGAACTAGGTTCAGGATAAAGATTGTTTAGTCACACTCATATTGCAGTAGTAATCACTCATATTGCAACAATAATCCGCAAATGTGCAGGAACTTTTAAAGCTCTCTTGCAGCTTTCGACATTGTTATTTTGTTGCATTGCAAGTGATATATTCACAACTACAAAACTATCATTTTCTTGTGAAGGAATTTCACTAGCCTTTGCAACAAAATCATTATCCAAAATACCACAATTATCTTGCCTTTGTGCAAACGGGAAGATATCTTCGTGAAAAACAACATTTCTGGAAATGTATATCTAATTTGGTTCCAAATCCAGTAACTTGTATTCTTTGTATTTTCTGAATACCCAAAGAAAGCTGACGATCGTGATCTTGGTTGAAATTTATGTCGATTTTTTGTCGATGTACAACTGTAGGCAAGACAACCAAAAACTCGAATCCCACTATAATCCAGTTTCTTTGAAGTTAAAACTTCATAAGGGAATTTATTAGCCAAGAGAGGTGTAGGTAATCTATTAGTCATAAACACTGCAGTAAGGACTGATTCTCTCCAATACTCTAGCGGTAATTCGATTATAATATGAGATATCGAGCAACATTTAATATGTGTTCGTATTTCTTTTATATCACTAAGTTATGTTTTGGAATTTCAATACATGAATGATAAGCTACAATTCCCTTATGTCTAAAAAAATCAAGAAATTGTAACTCTTTTGCATTATCGGACCTTATTCCTTTCATAGATGTGTTGAATTTTGTTTCTATCAAATTTAAATAAGAAGGAAACACATCGATTACCTCATTTTTAGTCTGAAACATGATCGTCAACCATGTGACACGAGTATGATCGTCAACCATGTGCAGAGCCGGCCCTGAATTTAACAGGGCCGCAAGCAAAAAAAAAAAATGGGCCGTTTTATTCTATAAAAAAATTGGGCCGTTATAATTTTTAAAATTTTTTGTTGTTATAAAGACTCGAACTGAAGAATTCTAGGAAACAGTTTACTTTTATTTACCATTTGTGCTAAGAATACTTTTGAAATAAGGGCTGATTTTTTTATATTAATAGTGAGGACCGCAAGCATGAGCTTGCTTTTCTTGGGCCCAGGCCCGGCTCTGACCATGTGACATCAGTATGATCGTTAACCATGTGACATCAGTATGATCGTTAACTATGGTGAAAAAATACTTGTATCCTTCAGTTGTGGGCACACAGAAAGGATCCCAAATGTCAATGTGGAGTAAATCAAAAGCTTTCTCACATATATTGTTCTTGGAGTTAAAAGCAAGATGTATCTATTTTGCATATTTTGCAATAGGACAAATAGCACAATAAAATGGAATTTTATTTCTTTGATTTAGTCCAAGAACATTTGTAAAAGTATCAATCTTAGACATTGATGGGTGAACATTTGGAATTAACTTCTCTTTATGTTTGAATCTAGTTGGATATCAATCTTAGTCATGTGACCAAACGTTGTTCGTTTGACCGCCGCAGCTTTCTGCAATCAAACGCTGTGGCCGACCGCAGAAAACTGCGATAAAAATTTTAATCGCTGCGAAATTGTAGCGTTTGCGATTAAACAATTGCAATACAACCTGAGACGACAATCTGCGGTGATTAAACGAACAATAATATTATTGCGTCTAACCGCAGCGTCTGACCGCAGGTCGCTGCCGCAGAAATTGCGGCACACAAACGAATAACGCTTATATATATCTCTGAAAACTCTAGAATATTCTTTTTCATAATGATTTGGCTTCTAATAACGGCATAAGATTCATTTAGGCCAGCCAAAATTATCACCTTAGCATGCTCTCTTATTTTTGTGTTGATAGCTTTACAGTAATCACACTTTTGACAAATTTCAACACAATTTGCACCATCCAATTCGTCAGAAAGAGTTTTCAATGTCTTATAATATGTTCCCATGTCCATCTATCCTTGTTGAAGGGACCATATTTGTTGGGATAGTTGGTACGATCTTGGAAGGTTGTGATTCGAAATCTAATTATCAGATCTTTTCATACTTATGAAGCATCAATACATCATAATATGCTCTTGTAAATATGCAATTGAAATAGTATTCAAAATCCAAGATTTCACCATTGAATTGCATCTAGACCAAATTCAGAAATTTCGATGATCTTCACTTGGACGAGCAATTGAAACATCGACAAATGCAAGTTTAATCTTAGCATATAACGCTATGGTTATTGCAATGCTCTAATTATCGTAATTTTTACCATCAAAAATATTAGAAATGATCGCGATACTTGGATTATCACTGCTGGTCAAAAAAAATGGTAAATGTATGTTGTCCGGCGAATCAATTAGTGAATTCATGGAATTTGATGAAGAAAATTCAGGAATAGAAACTTTCTAACTGTGGTTGCTATTTTGACAAAAAATTTCTCGTAATTTTTTTACGATTTTCCCCACCTTTCGATTTTTTCAAGAATCGATCTCCGAAAAGAAGAACTAATCGGGAAAATCACCGATTAATCAAGGTTAAAGAAAGGATTAGACAATTAAGAGAATAAAAATTGGATCTTTCGAAGTTGTACACCTCGCTCTGATACCATGTTAGTGAAACTAAAAAATGAGAGAGAAAAGAAAGCAAGAAAAAATCGGAAATAGAATTTTGTTATTCAACTTGAAGACTGTTTGTTACATAAACTCTTTTTTATATATCAAGAGTATTCCGGTTTAACAACATTGAATCGGATTTAATTACACGGTTTACACTAATATACATAAATCTTGGCATTCAGCCGAATTCAGCCTAAATCCGTAATATACACAATTTTAATTGGGTGGGGGCTATAAGAAGGATGTGCGGCCCATTTCCAACAATGTATATAACATATTAACTTTAAAAGTTAAAGTTTCTTAATTCACCAACTTCAAATTTTCCATGAACAACCTTTTCTAATTGCACAGTTTGACACTTGCTTATTAATGAAACTATATAATGAGAAAATTCAAAGTTAAAACAAAAGGAATAAAAGTATTACAAGAGTTTAAAAGCTGTCCATTTTCATTTTGTCTCATCAACATGAAGATGGTCTCATACAATATAATCTACTAACCTTGAAGATACATAAAGAGTTTAGCTTTCTTCACCATCATCAGTGATGAATTTTCCAGTACCAGGATTAATGGCAGCAAAGAAGAAGAAAGCAACATTTAACAAGACGAGTGGTTCGATATCTTGAATTGGTATACCGGTTTCAATGTTGAGTTGAGCTAGTGCTCCTTTTCCGGTTATAATCTCTCCTATCAATGAAAATGCTATTCCCAACTGTGCCAATCTTCCTACAAACAACTCGTTCGACTTCGTGAATCCAAACAATGGACCTTCACACAACCAAACAACACAAACATATTATTTATGGATTTGAAATCATTCTCGAATATATATATCGAGATTAATCATCAAAAACAGCCATTATGATGAACCAATCCACCGATATTATACACATTAGTTGTTAAGACCAATGCCATTGCTACAAAGAGAGTTAAAACTTTTGAGAGAGAGAGAGAGAGACCTTGTTCTTTAAGACCGAGGGCAGAACGGACACCTTTGCCGGGAGGAATGACGGCTTTCTCCAGTCCGGTGGGAGGATCGTCGACGAATTTTCCTCTGTCTCCAAGAGCTCCAATAGCACCCAACAAAGTGAACAATATGAAGAAGAGAAGCAATGGCTCTGCTTCGTAAATCGGTATCCCTGTCTCCAAGTTCAATTGTGCTAATATACCTTTTCCCGTCACTGCCTCACCCAGCAACGACGCCTATGCACAAACTCAAACATTCATATGAATACAAAAGTTTATGTATGTCTAAGAGAAAAGAGAAGTAACTTACAGCGAAACCGATCATAGCAACACGACCCACGAAGAGCTCGTTCTGCTTCGTGAAACCTATCCCACCTGACGTTCCGAAGATACCATCCTCAACCTTTGGCTTCTCAACCTAAAATGTCGTACGTAAACAACCTAGCATTGTTTTTATGTTGCTTTTGGAACAAGTAAAGGGTAAGTTAAAACCTTTTTCGGAGCAGCTTTGGTTTTGGGTTTGAAGAGAGCGAGAGGAACTAATGATTGTCTCTTAGATGGTAGAACGACAGAGGAGTTTCCGGAGAAGAAGAGATGGTGAACTTTGGACTGAGCCAGAGGGTTCTTGTTCCTCAAAAATTGGTTCGCAGAGACGCCGGAAGTAAGCAGCATGGTTTGAGCCATTTTTGTGTGCTTGCTACGTTTGAGGATGAGAAAAAATGATCAGTCAAGTGTTGTGGTGTGAAGAGATTAAGAGATATCAAGAAAATCTGTTGACGGGCTTATAATGCGTCCACGTCTACTTTCTTTAGACTGTCTGTGGAGATAATGTTTTTGTGGAGAAAATAAATAAATAAATTATTCTCTTATTATATTTGGTTTTTAAGTTTTATCTGAAAAACATAGAATAAATCACTTAGTTTTTGTTCTAAATCGTTTTATTAAAACTAAATCATTTATAATTTTCCAGTTTAGTTCTATTTGGTTTTTCAACACTTATGATTTTTAGACCAAATTCGAACCGATGGTATGTTATTAGAACTAATTTTTTACAAAAACATTTAATGGGTTTTGTGCACTAAATCGGGCTTGACCAAATCGTTTTTGACATTAAAAAATAAATCGGACTATATCTGATATCTCACTTCATTCATCTAGTAGATTCAAAATAACTCTATACTAGAAAAAAATATTATTAAATTATATTTTATTAGTAAAAATAAATTAAATATTTATATAATTTTAACTTTTATTTAAAATTATTTTACCATTAATTTTTGTATATATAAATTAAGAAAAGAAAAATAATTATTTTTTATGAATTTAATAGTATTTTTTGGTTAGTTTAATAAAATATATTAATACTCTAATCAAAATAATAATAATAGCATATATTGTAATTATTCGTATAAGTTAACTCTATTTATACATTTATTTAAAATTTATTGTAATGATGAAACGTAAGCATGATATTTTTGTTAATAACACGTGAGAGTAAAGTTATTTTTTTAAATTGTTTCTCAAATAATATATTAGAGATTAGGTAATAAATTAAATCTATTTATATTTATTTGAAATTATTTATAAATTAATGTATTAAAAATTTAAATAAATAAAAAATTATTTTTTTGGCAAATGTAATACTATTTTTTGGTTAGTTGAATAAACTATATTGATTTTCTAACCAAATTAATATTAGTAGTATTTATTTTAATTATTCTAGTAACTTAAACTCTTTTATATATTTAAGCTGAAATTCGTTGTGGTGTTGACACATCAGCATGTAATTTTTGTTATTAACACGTCATGATAAGGTTATTTTGTTAAAAAGTTTCTGAAATAATATATTAGGAATATTTTGTAAATTAATTAGAATATCTATTTTTTTTAATTGCATCAGATGTTTTGTAACATAGAATCTTCGGATATTTTGAGATAACTTAATTGAAATGGCCACATTCGATTTTCAGTCAAAAACGTTTGTGACCTATGAAGACTCGCATAGTATGGGGAGAATTATTGTCACCTACCACGCAACACTCCAAAGGAAAATGAGTGGCCATGAATGTAAGATTTGTTTGAATAGGAACTTCTTACGTCATCAATATTCAAGTCATGACAAGATAAGAGGCTTGGTTTACTTTACTAGAAGAAAACAATTTGGTAAGAAAAAAATATGTTTTCAACCAATTTGATTAAGGGTTTTATCTATTGTTTTGTACCGATTGGGAATACAAATCACAAATCACAAATCACAACTCAAAAGTCTTATATAAATCACAAATCAACAAATACCTTTATTTAAGACGTTATTGATACGATATTGCGAGTGACCACAAAAATATGGATCATATTCGGTACATGTCCGACAGGTGTTTGATGATTTATGAATCGGTTTTATTAACTATTCTTTTTGTTTAGCTTTTTTTTTTTCTTTTGTTTTTTTTGTTGCATTTAGGTTTAACTTCAACATGGATTGTATAGAGCTTAAGATTTTGTTAACAGCCTTACAAACATAAACAAATAGAAGAAAAACAAAGTACTAGATTGGAGTTTCCGACATATTTCTTCAGGTGATGGCATTTATGTTCTTAGTTGAAGCTCGAGTTTCGGCAGATCATAGAAAATTGAGTTAGCTTTCCTTTGGAGATTGGGTAAATCAAACGTTCAAATCGATTGGATCGACATGAAATGTAAAGGAAGTAGACTTTGAGAATGGCCAAGTACAAGTGATTTACAATAAGTTTACGTGACTTTGTTGTTAGTCAGTAGTGGTTGCTAGAGAGAGAGGAAACTATTGCATCGTTAATACACATAAGACTTTTCACTTTTTGCAAAGTCTGTTTTAGTCGTTGTTATGATTAGGCCTGTCAAGCGGGTCAGACCCGTTCCGTCTGACCCGCCCCACGGTGGGTTACAGATTTTTTTGCACAAAATTTTTTTACCCGCAAAACCCGCGAATCAATTTTTTCAGACCCGCACCCACCCCACATTAATCAAGCGGATCCCGCGGGTGACCCGCTTCATTTTTCAAAAAATTTTAAACAAATTTAATAAAATTTAATTAACTAAAATAATTTAATAATTTAAATTAAAAATAAAATATTTAATATATTTAATTAAAAAATTTTAAAATTTTAATAAATTTAATTAAAAATATTTAATAAATTTATTTAAATTAAAATATTTAATAATTTAATTAAAATTTCTAAAAATATTTAAATAATTTAATTAAAATATTTAATAATTTCATTTGCCTTGAGTTTAAATTAGTTTGGGCCTAAATTAGTTGGGCCTGAATTTGATTAATTTGATTGAGACCAAAATTTACGGGTACCCGCTAATCCGCAAGTTAAAAAATTGCGACCCGCACCCGCCCCGTTCTAAATAATGCTCGACCCGCACCCGCTTCGCATATGAAAATTTTTTTTTCACTCGACCCGCCCCGCCCCGCAGCGGGTCAAACGGAGCGGGACCCGCGGGTAAATAATCATATTGACAGGCGTAGTTATGATCACTACTCTTATCCGGAAAAGGTGAAAAGGTATTATCGAAAAGTTCAACAAATACTATCTACAGGTTGTGAAAATTTAAAGAAGACAAGAGTTGAGCTTTGCTAAAACACATAAAATAATAAAGAGTAATATCCTAAAATAGCATTATTTTAAGTTTATCTTCCAAATTTAGCACACCAAAAATAAAATCTCAAATATAGCACAAATTATTATGTGAAAATAATTATTTACTTTAAATAAACTATATATAAAATTAAAACATAATATTTGGGTTCATATTTTCTAATTTAGGGTTTAATTTTTTTTATTAGGAAAATTTTTTTAATTATTTTAGCATTAAATTTGTGCTATTTTTAGAAATTTAAATTATTAGTGCTATATTTGAAACAAAAACTTTAAATAGTGCTATTTTAGTCAATTTCCTTTTAAAAAATAAGATAAAATAATTATTTAAAAAGAATTATTTGTTTAAAATTAACTTTAAATAAAAATAAAATATCATATTCAAATGGGCAATTGACTAAAATAGTACTATTTCAAGTTTTTGTTCCAAATATAACACTAATCATTTAAATTTCCAAAAATAACACAAATTTAATACTAAAATAATTGAAAATTTATTCCTAATGAAAAAAATTTAAACTCTAAATTGAAAAAGTGAACCCAAACATTATGTTTTAATTTTATATATAAATATTATTTAAGGTAAATAATTATTTTTATATAATAATTTATGCTATTTTAGGAATTTTAGTTTTATTGTGCTAAATTTGGAAAATAAACTTAAAATAGTGCTATTTTAGGGTATTACTCTATTCAAATTTACTTCTTTCAATTTAAATTTTAAAATATCTTAATTAAAAAAATTAAAATATTTTAAATTAAAATTAATATCATCATTAAAATTTAAAATAATTATATTATTTTTAATAAAGAAAAAATATTATTTTGAAGATTATCCTTTTTCAGCAGAGATATAAGTTTCCAAAAAAAATTAAAAATCGGTGTAGTTTTGAGTTCATCGCATAAATTGATAGTTTTATAAGTGATATTTATTTTGCCATTCAAAAAGAAAACAAAGTCTAAATTGTGTTCTTACCTCTGCTAGAAACCACTAGAAGAAGAACTCTATTAATATCGTGTCCTTAACCCTTTATGAGGAGATCAGAAACTCCCGTGGGAACCTGAAATCGAAATGTTCTTCTTCTTCGCTGGTGGATTAGGGCAACAGGTGAGGCAAGTGGTGAAATCCGGCGCCGGAAAATGCATAAGATGCGGCTCTGAAGCCGATTTAGTCGATTACGACAAAGTCTTGAAGCTGTTCTTCATTCCTGTCTGGAAATGGCCAGGTAAAGATCCTCTACTGCACTGTAGAGATTGCGATCTTTTCTTCCCTCAGTGTCTCTCACCGCCGGTTTCTTTAGCTACGTGCCGTTTCTGCGATCGAATCGTGGAGCCTGAGTTCCGTTTTTGCCCGTTTTGTGGCTCTGCTCTGTAAATTTGTCCAAAAACTTTTACTTTGATCTCAATCTCTCTGAAAAGATGTCTAAGTTGTGGTTTTTTTTTTCGGAGTGTTCACTCTTTGTTCCCATGTCTGATAATTCAATTTCTCATTTACTGTACACAGGGAAACTGAATAACGAGTGATGTGACAATGTATCTCCTTTAGATTTACAATGAATGTTTTTTTCTTCTTCTTAATCTACGCAAAAGTCTTTGTTTCATCGTCTTCAAGATGAATCCACCACCACCCTGAATCGTTACTTGTAAACTCTTTTCTTGTAAGGTCGCTTGGTAAATGAGAGTCGCTAAAACATCTTCTCGCGTCGATCAAACATTAGATTTCTTCAATAAACAGTTAGCTGGAGAAGGGTAATTTATCATCACCACGATCTACTGCATTTCTCCATAATCTATACCGAACTCCGAGCTTATCATAAGCAACTGGTAAGTTCCATATGTTTGCACCATTCAACATCCGTTCTTGCTGTCCTAAGACCAGTCGCAAATCTTCGTTTAAAACCTGAAAACAGAGTGGAAAACGACGAGAATTAACATTGCCCTCTGCAAAGATGATCGATTCATTTGTTCTTTACATTACCTGTTCAGCGAAATGTCTCCAGAGATGTTCCATGAATGGAACATTTTTCAATATAGGAGCGAAGTCTAGTGACATTCGGTATAGAAGTCTTGTCTTGTTTCTGGAAGAAGGTAAACAGACATGAAGTTGATGAAGATGTGTTGAACACTGCTTAGTGCTCTTTCCCTCTAGTTTTCCTGGTTTGGAGATCCCGATTGTCGATAGTACGATACAAGGCGGTTTAAATTCCATGTCGATTGGATACGGATCCCAGTATCCTTGGAGACCTGAGGATGGCGTCAAGAACTTCACCAAGCTGCAGGAACAGAGACAAAAACAGAGTTCAAAACAAGTACATAGTGAAACATATCCATCTTAACACTCAGAAGAGTTATGAGAGTAAGAACAAACCTGGGGACACTCCAGCCTTTTGCAAAAGTGGATGTGTGAGTGAATGGTGCGTGTGCAAGATCTAAGAGATTATCTAGAAGTAACCCGTGTTCCACGGGGAGTTCCATTACAAGCTGGGATTTTTATCAGATAAACAGGTGAGAGATGCTGCATTTATATGAAATGGTTGGATTGGAGAAGCTTGCTTGATATATAAGAATTACCTCTGCATGGATTACAAACCCTGATGGCGGTTGTAAAGAAGGAAGTGTAGGTGAAGGCGGCTCGTCGCCAGGCCAGACCAAGATCATACCTTCTTGTTCAAGACAAGGTATCGATTTTATCTTCACATTCAGTAGCTTTGTAGACGGCATCTTCTTACATTTTCCATCGGTTGAGTATTCCCACCCTACAAGGTTGTATTGAATAAGATGCGAGATTATTGCTTTAAACATGTTGTGAATAAGTGCAGAGAACGAGTTACAAACCGTGGTAAGGACATTGGATACGCCCTTCGTTCACTGAGCCAAGATGAAGTGGACAAGCTCGATGCGCACAAGTGTTCTGTACACATCCTGGTTTTCCGTCTTCTCCCCTAAAGATAACCCATGGTTCTTCAAAGCACTCAATTGGTACCTTAAACAATACTATTTCTCAGAAGCTGGTATATCAACGGAGATGGATAAATGAAGCAAGAGCAACTACACATACCATCGTGTCACACTTGAGATCTGCAGTGAAAGCAACGGGATACCAAAAGTTCTTCAAGTGTGAACTATAAGGCTGAACAGGACCAGAAACATTCAAGCTTTTCCCACCAATGTTTGTCTTTTCCCTGTCCAAGTCATGGACAGAAGAAGCTGTGGCTGAAGAGGACGGTTTATCTGATTCCGGCGCAACTTTACCTGGTAACAACCTATCATTAACCAATTCTTCCATGTAAGCTAACTTGTCTAAAGCAGTTGAAACCCTTGCTTCAGATATATGAACCTGTTTCATTTTGACTAAAGGTTAGAAGAAATTTAGCGATTGGAACTGAACATTTTCAGAGAATAGCATTCTTAACAACCTGCTGGTGTGCTTTTGCTAATTCTTCCTGTAATCCAGCTAGTTCTTTCTTCACAGTACCGATTGACTTGTACTCGCGAGCAAGAGGATTAAGTACATCAACGACCTGACATACATTCATTCCAAACTTAGCGTCAAAACACTCCCAACATTGAACATATACCATTTATGATCCATAGAAAAAGTGCTCAAAATATCGAAAACAGAGCTACGAAAAACAAATATTGAAGACATTTACTAGTCAAAACAATCCCAATACAATCATTGAACTAATAAGATTTGATGAATTCTTAGTTATACGTTTACAGTATCTAATGTAGCAGATAGTCTCTCTAGTTTGGTGAATAACAAACAACAAATTCATACACTATGTTCTTACCATAAAATCAAGAACTCAACTTCTACGAAACAGATAAAGAGTTGAAAAAGCTCAAAGGAAGTCAATGTAGATGATACTCAAGTGAGAAACAAACCTTTTCATGAAGAAGCATGATGGTAAGAAGATCTTGACGAGCACGCCAGTCCAAGTATTGAATATCAAATCTAGCAACTTCAAGAGCTTGATTTACATCCAAGAACTTGCCTTTATACGGAGGAGCTTTCGATCTCGGATCCTCAACATCAAACAAAGGTCCCCATTGACTCTTCTTCTCAACTAGTCCACCTTCTTCACCAAACACAGCAAAAACTCTGAATTCTCCTTTAACTCCCTGAAAAAAACAACAGTCACTCAAAAATGATAATTACACACTGATTTCACTGCTTTTCGGACAGTTCGGAGCAAAGATTCAATACCTTCTTCCTGGTGAGTTTAGATGATCTAGTTTTACAGAAGGAGATAGGAAGAGATAAAGCAGAAGAAGCAAACACGGCGGCGTTCATGGCGTCACCGTAACGAAAGAAAAGAAGAAGGAAGAAAGAAGACAATCTAAAACAAATTAAGAGAAAATATAATTTCTTTTATTAATTGGATTTTTGAGGATTTTTTTGTTGATAAGAAGAGAGTTCCACGCGATCTGAGCAAGCCTCCGAAATGATGACACGTATACAAAACATTTGTAATGAAAATATACACATGGCAGTACTATCATCCACATGATGCTTAAGAGGGATTTGCCAACTCGGATTCTCGGAGATATCTTTTGGCTATATTGCTTTGTGATTTCTTGCAATTCTTTTGGCATTTATACCACTTTGGTTTTCCATCACTAGTTTCTTTTGTTGTCTGGTTTTTGTTTTAAATTGTCAAAATTGTAAATGTTTGAACAAAGATAGATTTGAGATTAAGTGAATTGAGGTTGATTTTGAATCTGACACAAATCACTGAATATTATACAGTAGGAGAATTGTTTTATAAATGCATTTTCAATAGAATAATTATTAAAATAACAGTATTTTAAATTTTTTATTTCAAATAGTACTATTAATTTATTTTTTCAATAAATTTTAGTTTTAAAATCTATTTTTAATAGGAAAAAAATAAATTAGAAAAAAAAAATTCAAATGTAGTTTTTTAATTTTATTTATAATTAATTTAGGATAAATAAATATTTTTGTACAAAAAATTGTGCTATTTTAAGAAGGAGAATTTTGCTGAATAACAAAGAAATCGGACTTTAACCAATTAACTCATGCATGTTCTTCAACCAAGAAACTTGTTGGCGACTTTCATTCACCCAAAAACAATATTTTACACTGTTCTAATATGCTAAGTTATGTAAAAAATCAAATATTATTTACATAAAATAGTTAACTTCGAAGATATGTACAATTCATAAAGCATCATGCATGTGTGCGATTAAATATCAAAACTCATAATTTTAAGTTTGGAGAAGTTCTAAAAACGTTTAAGTTATTTGCATAATGACAGTAAATAGAAAATACAGTAGAAAAAATTTCAACAATTTTTAACTGGTATTAATCCGGTTAACGTATAATACGCACTTTATATTATATAAAGAATAATATAGAACTATTTATTATTCAATTTTAAATTATAAATCATCGCATTTTGGTTGTCTACACATTTTACTTCCGTGGGACCCACTGATAATTAAACACACTAACATTACAATTACGAATATATGTATAGATATATATATTTTGCAGTAAATACAAAAAAATCCGAAGAATAATATGACAATATTATGATTTTAAAAAGTGGAAAAAGCATAGAGGAGAATCATATGACTAAAAAGTAAAAAAAAAAAAACTAGTACAATACAGTTCCATTTCGATAAGGACAAAAATGTAAAAAAAAAATTAATATCACAAACTTACCACTATCAATGATAAGTGTGTGATTCAACTTACAATGCATAACACACACCTAATCATTTCATTTTCCATAGTTACCATTGAGATGAGTAAAGTTAAATTAAGTGTTTTTGCCTACAATCATTGCATCTACAGTACAATAATGTTGATTTGTGAACTAAAAATAACATTGACGTATACGCTTTATATTAACAGGTACAACAAACTTTTAGCAATAGTTCTACTAGTCAGGCGGCATCGTCGCGACAACAAAAAAATTTAAGGATGAAATTCGGTTTAGAGAAAAGCAATAGAAAAAGGGCCGAATAAAGAACATACATGTTCTAAATGCAATAAAAGTGGATAAAACTTGTAAGGCTCTACAACTATTTTTGTGATTTCCATTATTGTGATTGCACTTGTTCTAATTTATGTTTATTGTGAAATAAATTATGCTTTTTTTGCATTGCACCATAACAGACATGCCCAATAACCCAACATTTTCATAAGGTGGAGTCAAACTCTGGAATGGATGTAGAAGTGGTGCAACCACTAGTACACTTACTCCTTCCATATAAATTACGCTTTACGTTTTAGAATTTAGGGTTTGTCATTACCGATATAATACTCATCAAATAAGTCCGCCATCACTAACAATAAGTCTGCATAACCAATAGACTACCATTACTAACCAATAAGCCTGCCATCATTAACTAATAAGTATGACATCAATTACTAATAAGTTTGTCATTATTAACAATAAATCTGCCATTAATAATCACTAAGTCTGTCATCATAAACTAATATGTCTACAATCAATACCAATAAGTCTATCATCGACATCATTAATTCTGCCATCAATACCAATTTAGAATTACAATATAAACTTTATCTTTCTCTACTTAAACAAGTAGAAAAGTGTAGCACCAAACAAGAATAAACCTGCAACTAACGCTTTCAACTTTGCAATCTCATTGACATTATTCTGAATCTGAATACGCATTGTCTCCAAAGTGGTATCACAAGATCATGTCCTTGTGTGCTCTCCATTCCGTAATTATGTGATAGTTAATTCCTCTGCAACAACTTCATCCCACCATTTGCGAATGTTATATCCAAGATCATCACGCAGCCGACACGTAAGAATCGCCTTCCTGTATTTGTTGATGTATAAGATGTCAAAACATCTAATTGTACACCACATGAACACCTAGTTGGGATTCCAAATTCAGCATTAGGTCTGCAACATCCACTACCAATACTTCTATTGGAGGAATAACTTTGACTGTAGTTGTATCTTTCCATATCATTGCATACAAAACCCCAGAAAATTGAATCCGAAATACTAAGAACACCTTCCACAATTCCAAAATTTAGAACTCAATTCCATCCCAAAATTTAGAACTCAATTCCATACTCAAAAGGAGACCCCAACTGAGAAACAAAATTTTATATTCAAATCAAATTCGACTTACTTAGTAGATTGAAAACCAGAAATCACTTTTATGGAGAAAAAAGAAGGAGCAAAAAGAACTAGGCAACCAAGAGGAGGAGAGGAGCTAACCTAGAATTTGGGAGAAAATAAATATAAATAACATCCGATAAGTTTAGATTTTAGAGTTTAGGGGATACGATTACATAATTCTATCATTAGAGTTGAGATTTTAGGGATTAAAGATTGTAACTAATTGTAGATTTTAAAGTTTATATTCAATATTTTGGGTTTGGGATATAACAAGTTATAAATACGTTTATTATCGAAATAATGTTTAGGGAATGCAACAGTTTTGTTATCAAAGTAATGTTTAGGGTATAGCAAATTATAAATAAGGTTGTTGTCAAAATATTGTTTAGGGCATAGCAAGATACAAATATGTCAGCGAAATATTTTTTAGGGTATAACAAGTGATAAATAAGTCTCCCATCGATAACAATAAGTCTGCCATCAATAATCAATAAATCTGCCATCAAAATAATAAGTTTGCTATAATAACAATAAATTTGCATCAAAATAATGTTTAGAGTATTGCTATACACTAAATAGTTCTACCATTGATAACAATAACTCTACCATCAATAATTAGTATGGCTGCCATCAATAACAATAGGTCTGTCATCAAAATAATGTTTAGGATATTGATATACCCTAAATAAGTCTACCATCGATAACAATAACTCTGCCATCAATAATCAATAATTATGCCATCATTAACTAATAAGTCTACCACTACGGAGAATAATCGTGCCATCAATAATCATTAAGTCTGCCATCAAATTCAAAAACTTGCATCATTAATCAAGGAATTTACTTTCGTCAACTACACAAACTTATGCGACTAAACCTATTTTCACCCGTATTTTTTGGGTCTTTCTTTCACTACATAAACTATATTTTTCTTTCATAAATTACAAAAACTTCATAATAATTGAAGAAATTCTATTAATGTTTACGCGTTAAGTAGCTACTAAAACTGGTTCTAATTCGAAAATCTGGTTTTAACTTGAATTTATTTTGAAATTAAAACCAGATTTTCGAAGTAAAACAAGATTTAATAACAATTTAACGTGTAAATATTAACGAAATTTCTGTAATTGAAATAATTTATGAAGTTTATGTAGTTTACGGAAGAAAAACACAGTTTATGTAACTTATAAAAGATCCAAAAGTACGGGTGGAAATAGATTTATTTGTATAAATTCGTTTAGTTGACGGAAATAAACCCTTTCCTCTTTTTTCTATTTGTTGGCTATTGAGTATTGAATAACAGAGGGATGATATATAAGAAAGACAACATTAGAATCCAATAGCATTCTGCTTGTTTTGAATTGAATCACAAACAAATCATTAGTAGGATCATGAACTGCAATACATTGTTGTCAAATTACTGCACTTCTTACATCAGAACTGCAATACACTGTTCTGATGATCTTCCTTCTTTATCTCTTTATGGAATTCATAATATGCTTTTTGATTTAATTGCTCACACTGGTTTATTTAAAAATCATACTAACTACAAAAGAACAATTGTACAGATTCCACATTCAACAGTTTAAAATTCCTTTTTAATATCACTTTCACGACCAAGCTCCCCTTCCTCCCATGAAACCAAAAACTATGGCAATTGTAATTGTAGCAAGAACAGCCTGTTAAAACGCAAAACCATCAATACCTAATAAACAAGATTGATGTAAAGTCTACACAAATATATCGCAAAGACTCACTGCGATGGTGCAAGCTATGTATCCTGGTTTCTCTCGCGGATTGATCCTATTATATACCAGAATGCATACGCCTATGTACCAAGGGATCGCAACAAGAAGGAATCCCGTAATGAACCTTCAATAAAAAAAACCAAGCTTTTAAAGGAAAAGTGTATTGAAGCCAAGTGATTGTAATACAAGTACGAGGACTAATTTGAGATGCTAATAAAACATACAAGAACCAACCGATGTCAAGACCACAACAATGACCACTCTTTTCTCTTACACGTCTACCTTCGGCAACATCGTGTCCTGCAACTGCAATTTAGTTGCATTTTAAACCTTCACCAACTATTTTAGAGACGCTGAAAACAGGGAGAGCTTCACAACATCCAAATGGACGCACAAGCTTCCACATTTACATTTATAGTTCAGGTTCTTGCTACAGTAAGAAAAAGAAACTCTAATATAATGCTGAATCTCACAATTAGTGATTCAAGAATCAAGATGTCGAACCCAGCCAAGTCAGTGAGAGGCGCTCTTACAATAAAGATCTGAGTTTGCACATGATTCAGCTGAAATGAGGCTAGCAAGTTGGTTTTTGAACAGTTGGATAAAGAAGAGGAAATATTCTATTGTAGTATCAAACCGAGTTTTGTAATCCCATTTACTGGCACATGCTCAAAGTCTCATCTTTAGCAACCTTAACATCGGATACAGTTATAATGACCATTAAAACACAGAGATTACTATCTAAAGTGTCTTCCAGAAACCTTTTACGTTTTTACGACAAGAAGACTCGAAAAAGGTTACTTGCCAGGAACGGTTTGATGTCCTTGAATGTATTGATGAACGGAAATATCATGATGAGCTGCTCCGTGAGTTGGAAACGGCTTAGTAAATCCGGATACCGGATGATGCGACGGCGGACGAGGATGCGACGGTGGTGGATAAGTAGGAATACCTTGAAACGTGCCGTAAGATGAAGGAGAAGTCGCTCTGTTTTTGTCTTTTTCGTTGCTCATTCTCTCTTCTCAAATTCTTTATCCTCTTTTCTCTATCACTTGTGTTTGATTGGATATAAGGTTTTAGCAGGTTCGACACGTGGCAAAAAACACATGGACGAGTGGTTTCTTGTCAGAAGAAAGCTAAATCATGTTGATTGAATTATTGAAGTAGGCGACGACATCAATTATCAAACCAAACAAAAGTTGAACACGCATAAATGTTTTCATATTCATTACAAATTCCACATATCTTCAATCTATCTTCCAATGATCTTATCTAATTAGATCTTATTGGAAAAACAAAATCTCTGGAGTTTTACTGGCTTCTGATACAATATTGAAAGAAGGAGGAGTGAGAAAGAGACTGTGTAGAAGCTTTAGTTGGCTTGAGAAGGCAAATCTTGTAATCCACATACCATATTTGCTGGTACTGCAACATCAATCATCTTTGGATACGCCAGATTCAGATCTGTGTAAATCCACAGGGTTATATAAGCTGAGGAATACTTTAGCATACGAAGTGGAAGAAACTTACTTGACATAATGGTTTTGAATGTTTCTTTATCTTTAGTTAAACGAGGGTTGTGTTGCATCTCTTCCCCAACTGTACTTACCTGAACATTAAAGAGAAAGAGTGTAAAGCCATTGTGTGGATGAATCACATTTTGTGTCAAAATAAAGCCATTGTGTGTATGAGCTTTGCGTTTTGCATTACCTCGAAACCTTTGTAGTCATGAGCTGGATAGATCAATGTGTCCTTTGGCAATGTAAATATCTGGTTAAAGATAAAACAAAAGCGTTTTAAATCGAAATCCCTGACAAAGATGAATTCGAATTAATTTTCCTCTGGCGACAACATAATGTGTAAATCATACCTGTGAGTGTACAGACTCGTACAGTTGATCCGAGCTTCCACCCTGAAACACCAAGGAAAGTACCATAGTAAAGTTAAACCAATGTCTCAATTCGACATAACAGCTATTGAATGTTTTAGCACAACGTTTAGATCCTATGCATCCATCCACATTGCTTTTTTGGTTCTTTATAAAAGCTTTTTCCACTGTTTTGAATACCTGAAAGTCGGTCCTGCCACAACCGCGGATCAGTAAAGCATCTCCAGTAAAGGCCATTCTTGGTTGGGACTGATTCGCTTCCTCTCCAGTCACATATGTAACACATCCTGCAGTATGTCCAGGTGTAGCACGAACCTTCAACAAAATGAAATAATCTTGAGACTCTCAGTGATTACACCGGTTTGAATAAATTTTCTCAATACCTCGAGGAACACATCACCGATAGATATTTTGTCGCCGGGTTCAATAAACATATCTGCTTTCGAACCACTTGATTTAGAAATGACGGATTTCACACCTGGGACCTTCGTCTGTGTAGAGCAATAGAGAGATCACTGAACTTTTTGATTCAAAACCGAGGAAATGTAAAGAGATATATCAAGCAACAGAAACAAACCTTCAGAAGTCCAGTTCCAGTGACATGATCAGCATGAACATGAGTGTTCATAGCATAGATAAGCTTTAAGCCTAACTCATTAATCAGTTTCAAGTCTCTATCAACAGTTTTGTCCACCGGATCAATCAACTGTTTATCATATAAAACAACACAATTAAGCAACCAGCTTATGAATTGATCACAAATTGAAAATCTATTCGAAACAATTGCTCGTTTCTTCAGCAAATTACATCGGCTAGATAATCTATTGAACCAAAACTAAATGATTTCAAGTTCTCATCGTTGTCGACAACACGATATGATCACATTCATCAATCCTGAGGACAAAAATCTCAAACCCATCTCGCAAAATTCCCTCTCTGGAAGAAAACTTACCAGAGCAGGTTTATCAGGATGAGAAACGTCGGCGAGAAGGTAAGTATAAGTCGAAGATTCTTTCTCGAAGAGCTGACGAAAGAGAAGCTTCGAGGAGAAAGACGAAGACGAACCCATCAACGATCTGATGACAGTTTGATTTCTGATTAGAGGAGGACGGAGAACAGGAGATTGAGAAAGGAGGAAGAATTTGGGTTGAAGAAGAACAAGTTGGAGTCGTGAACAATGTGTCATCACCATTGTAAACAAGAATCCTTTTTGTTTATCCACACGAAACCGTCGACGTCAACCTTTTGAAACAAATATTGTAGGACCCAACAATTGAGCAGTTTAAGTAACAATAATGGGACTTGATCTATGGTGAAAAGTTACTGGAAGACTATGGTGAATGAGATTATAATGGGATTGTATTGACTTGTAGACGAAGACTTTCTGGGAATGTGGCGAGTAATTTGGGCCTCATTCTATTATATTCGGACTTTATTGATTGGGCCCGAATAGCGGAAACAAAAATTAAGTTTAAAACGTTGCGTTGACAATTTTGATTTTATGTTTTCTTTTGTCGGCATGCCGACAAATTCATTTTGATTGAAACCATTTCCAAGTCAAAACAGTCAGACAGTTGTTTGTAAACTTAACGTGGCATGGACTTACTTATTTCAAGAGTTTCTAAATAAGTATCGGTTAATATATATCCCTAATATATTATTTTAAAAATTTTTTAATAAAGTTATCATGACGTGTTAATAACAAAAATGATATGATAACGTGTCTAACACCACAACGAGTTTCAGCTTAAATATATAAAAGGGTTTAAGTTACTAGAATAATTACAATATATGCCATTGATATTAATTTGGTTAGAGAATCAATATATTTTATTCAACTAACCAAAAAATAATATTACATTTGCAAAAACAATAATTTTTATTTCTTTAAATTTTTAATACGTTAATTATAAATAATTTCAAATAAATATAAATAGATTTAAGTTATTATCTAATCCCTAATATATTATTTGAGAAACAATTTAAGAAAATAATTTTACTCTCATGTGTTATTAACAGAAATATCATACTTATGTTTCATCATTAAAGTAAATTTCAAATAAATATGTAAATAGACTTAAGTTATTCGAATAATTATAATATATGACATTGTTATTAATTTGGTTAGAGTATTAATATATTTTATTAAACTAACCAAAAATTACTATTAAATTTATAAATAATATTTTTTTCTTTCTTAATTTATATATACAAAAAATAATGTTAAAATTAATTTTAAATAAAAGTTAAAATTATATAAATATTTAATTTATATTTACTAATAAAATATAATTTATAAATATTTTTTTCCACGCATGGCGTGGGTATAAATCTAGTTTACTCATATTCAAATAGGCATTAGACGTTAGTTGGGTGATTGACATCGATCTAACGTCTGACAAAAAAATTGAAAATTACTCGAAGAATACGTAGATTCTAGTTTTCCAACTATTTATTATCTTATATATATATATATATGATAAGTTATAATTATTTATAAACATAATACAATTTTACTTTTAAGATGGCATAAAACACATTAAAACTAATTTTATATCTAATATATTATGATTTTTATTTAAGTTATCAATATAAATTAAATCAATTTTTTATCTAAATTCTTAAAAAATATTTAAAAAATATAAATAAAAATAAAAATAAATTAGGCACGCAAAATATCTGTCTATGTAGGTTATACAGACAAAAATCTGAAAACTGATTTATGTGATCGATTTAAACAAAATCGATATGTTTAGATGTGTCTAGCTGCCTGTCAATTTGGCTCATTACCCGTGGGTCCCGCCCCGTTTGACCTGCCGCGGGGCTGGTGTGGGTCGAAGGAAAAAAAAATTTATATGCGGAGTGGGTGCGGGTCAAAGTTTTGGTATAGCAGAGCGGATGTGGATTTTGTTTTATTATTTTGCGGGTTAGCGGATACCCGCAAATTTTGGGTCAAAAATAATTTGACCAAAATTTAAACCAAGTTAATTATAAACTAATTTAATTTTAAACTAATTTAATTCTAAACCAATTTAATACCAAACTTGATATTCAAAATTTGTATAATTTGATGTTTTAAAAATTGAATTTTGATATATTTGATGTATTAATTTTAGATTTATTATTATTTGGATTTCTTTTAATTAAATATTTTTTTTAAAAATAAAAACGAAGTGGGTCGCAGATCACCCGCAAACCCGCTAGATTAATGCGGGGCGGATACGGGTTTTAAAAAAATAATTCACGAATTTTGCGGATAAAAAATATTTTTGAAAAAAAATCTTTAATCAGCCACAGGGCGGGTCGTGCAGGACGGGTCCGACCCGCTTGACAAGACTATGTCTAGCGCGTAGGCGAATATATAGACGGCTAGGCAAGCCGATTTTTAAAAATGGCTATTTACATTAAAAATTATGATTATTTTTATTTAAAAAAAGTTATCGATGAATATGCTCTAAATTGTTTTTTAATTTTAATTTTGGTTCTAGTTTTTATATATGTTTTTTGTGTGTTTTAATTGGATGTTGGAGTAACTTCAAATTCATTAGAGGATTGGATTTGAAGGAAATCACAATGTCGTTTATTTAGGGAACTGGCAAAGCTAAAGAGCAAATCTCAACATTTTTTATTTGTTTTTATTAAACGATTCGTATTTCTTTAGACTTGAGTAAAGGAGGAAACCCCACACCACAGTAAATCCTTACTCGTCGATTTACAAAATGTGCTTCTTTTTGTTTTCTTCCGCGCTAGTGTAACTGTTGTTGCTTCTTGTTTTTTTCTTTCGATCTTTCTAAACAAAACACTTCCAAGTTAGTTTCGATTCGGATCAGAGATGGGTCTTTGATCTTCGGGTCAAAAAGATTAATCTTTGGACTTCTTCTTGCGTAGCTCTTCTCTTCTGGGTTTTGGATACGATGGAGTCTTCGTTAATCCATCATATTGTGATTGTGTTGCTCTTCCTCTGGTTCATCTCTTCGTTGAATCGATCCCACGGCTTTTTCTATTTCCTTTCTCTGATTTATCTCTACCTGGTACTCCTTTTTTGTTTGATTTGATGTTATGTTTCTTTTGGGTACTTGTCTGGATTTGATGGAATGGGTAAAAGCAAGTTGTTGCTTTGTTTTTGTTGGTTTATCAAGGTTCACGAACGGTATGTGATGAGATTGAAGAGACAATTACAGTTCGAAGAAAGGAAACAAGCTAACCAGAGAAGGGTAGGTTTTGAATTTCGAAGTTTTTACTGTTCTTTAGCTGGAAAGTTTCTATCTTTTATATGTTTTATTTCAGTAAGTGGGTGGTTAAAACTAAATTTTGTTTGGTCGAAATAGAGAGATCTTCGAGATTAGCCCGAAAGAAAATGTTGGAACTTTATAACTTTCAAAGCTCCTAGGTTGCTTTTTATCTCTATGTTATGGTTTTAAGTCACTATAATAAAGCTGTGAAAGTGCTAGGCTTTTAGCCGATTTATGGACTGACTTAGTGCTATGGATGCACATTAAAAATTTTGTTTTCTTCCTTGTTCTTTGCTATGCATCTTTCAGGTTCTAACTGATTCTGAGTCTGTGCGGTGGTTGAATCATGCTGTGGAGAAGATATGGCCTATATGCATGGAACAGATTACGTCTGAAAAGATTCTTGGTCCAATCATACCTTGGTTCTTGGACAAGTATAGACCTTGGACAGCGGTATCCGTTTCTATTTTATCTTATTGGTCTTAATTCCATTTAGCTTTTTCTGTTTCTTTTCGTACTTCAACATACCACAAACTGCGTTTTGGTTAAATTCGGGAAAATCACATTGCAGTTGTGAGAAGACACTTGTTATTAGTTATTGACATCTTGTACGCTGCATGTGCAGAAAAAAGCTGTGATACAGCACCTTTACATGGGAGCAAAACCGCCTTTGTTGACTGATATTAGGGTCATTCGCCAATCTACGGGTGATGACCACTTGGTATAGTGGCAAGGCCTCATATAACATCATAGTTTGACCTCTTGGCTTTAACTATCTATCGCAGAAGTAGAACTTATGGTGGAGTTTATAGGTACTGGAACTTGGAATGAATTTTCTAGCAGCAGATGATATGAGTGCGATACTTGCTGTGAAATTAAGGAAGAGACTTGGTTTTGGGATGTGGACAAAGTTGCATTTGACGGGAATGCACGTGGAAGGAAAGGTAGTGCAGCTTTTTGCTTTATCTGAATGTGACCATTATTGTAACCACATTTTTGCTTCTACTTTTAAAAGGTGTTGATCGGAGTGAAGTTCCTTCGTCGATGGCCTTTCTTGGGGCGTTTACGAGTGTGTTTTGCAGAGCCTCCATATTTTCAGATGACTGTAAAACCAATCTTCACTCACGGGCTTGATGTTGCTGTACTTCCAGGCATCGCAGGATGGCTAGTAAGTACTACATAGCCTAATGGCCTTAACAACATTATTGAATCTTCTTAGCCGTTCTAAAACTCACCCTGGTTTGCTTAATATCTTAATCAGGACAAACTTCTTTCTATAGCATTTGAACAGACTCTTGTTCAGGTAAGAATCCCAGTTTGTAATTTTTTTTTCTTTCTGTTGGTTCTAAGTATCCCTCTTGCAGTTAAGCAACAAATGATTCTGTTTAAAGATATTGTTTTGCTATTTCTTATTTTCCCTGCAATTTGGTTGCAGCCTAATATGCTAGTTGTTGACATGGAGAAATTTGTTAGCCCAAAGCCAGGTATTTATTGCAGGATTACCAACTCTTTAGCTCCCATCTTATATTTCTGCATCGTTATTTCTTCGCTTGTAACAGTTTGCCTACATTCAACAGCATCGCTTGAGCTTCCATTAACTTGCACTTTTTGTCTGTGTTGGCCCCCAGAAAATTGGTTCTTTGTTGATGAGAAAGAACCAGCTGCACAAGTCTTAGTTGAAGTCGTTGAAGCTTCAGATGTTAAACCATCCGATCTAAATGGTCAGTTTGAATACTACCACGACCATTGGATTCTTTTGGTATGATTAACTTTGGATGTCTTGGTTTCAGGTTTGGCTGATCCTTATGTGAACGGGAAACTTGGTGCTTACCGATTCAAAACCAAGATAAAGAGAAAAACATTGTCCCCAACATGGCAGGAAGAGTTTAAGATACCAATATTTACATGGGACTCTCCAAGTATACTTAACATTGAAGTGAAAGACAAAGATCGATTTGTGGATGATACCCTTGGGTTTGTTCCTGAACCCAAATTTCGCTACTCCAAACTAGTAGAATATTAACAGTGTTGCTTTTTGGGTTCCTGTTTCGTTGCAGTGAATGTTCAGTGAACATTGGAGAACTTAGAGGCGGTCAAAGAAACGATATGTGGTTGCCTCTTCAGAACATCAAAATGGGAAGGCTGCATCTTGCTATAACTGTACTTGAGGAAAATGCAAAGGTAAAACTTTTTTACAATTCTTCTCTGAACACAGGAAAGGTCTTCAAGTTTAGTTTTATCAACTACTTCTCATTCTTGAAACAGTGGAATGATGTCTCCTTCAAAGGAGTGAAGCTGCTAAACAAAGAAGACATGCAAAATTCTTTTGCTTCTGATACTACAAACAAAGGCTCTTTCTCTTCTGTGATATCCGACAAATATCCAAGTGTTGCGGATAATGTTGAGCCAATTAAGATTGAAGGGCAAGAAGAGACTGGAATTTGGGTTCAAAGACCGGGACCTGAAGTCTCACAGATTTGGGAACCGAGGAAAGGAAAGAGCAGACGTCTTGATAACCATGTACAAAGAGTTCCTAATGATGGATCACCCAACAACGAAAGCAGCAGCGCTGATGAAAATCAAGAGATATCAAGGAACCCAATGAAGTCCATTGGTAGGGGATTGAGGAAAATCGGGTCAGTGTTTGAAAGGAATGGCAAAAAGGAAGAATTTTTAATAGGAAGCATTGAAGAGGAGTCACATTCTCAGTCTCAGTCTCCTCGGATCAATGTGAAAGCAATAAACCACAAGGATGTCAGAGTTAACTTAATCGTTGATGACAATCTTTCAGGCAAGAATGTAGAATGTGAAAGTATAGATGCAGAGGAGAAATTAGGTAAAGGTCATATGAAGGATGTTGCAAAGAGCTTTCTGAAACAAGCTGAGAAATCTGCAAAACAGATAAAGCATGTGTTTTCGCGTAAAGGATCCAAGAAAGCAAGAGATGGAGAACGAGAAATCGTTCCTGAATCAGATTCTGGATCTGATTCCGAATCTTCTTCTTCTGATGATGATGAGCTTACCTGTGTACAGAACCCGGGAACAGGAACAGGAACACCGAGAGCTCTTACACGTGATGGGAATATTGTTAGAACAGGAGATAATGATCATGAAGATACAGCATTAGCAAACGCTAAGGAAGCTCCAAGTGATGATATTGAAGACAATTCGACAGATGCTGAAGCTAAAGAAGAGAAATTAGAGGAAGCAGACTTGGAAATCACAGATATGGACGACACCATGAACATTAAAACTGAAGATGAGCAAGTAACGGCTAAGAATACTGAAGGGGAAGAAAAGGAATCATAAGTAAAAACAAAACGTAAATCGATCTCATGCACATCTTCTTTGATGTATCTGAATTAATAAATCTGTACACTTGTTACAAAATTTGAAACCACTGCACATTGATTCCCTTCTACGTAAGAGTTTTAACTTCATATTGGTTTTGTATTTGAAACAAAGATATCCTCACTAGATTCACTTTCAGAAAAGTTTAGTGTTTACCTACAATATCTAGCTAGGGCTCAACTCTCTAGGGTTTTTCTTTATCACGTTCCTTCGTTTGCTTGGGCAGGAAGCTAGAATGCACAATATATATAGGTCATGTTCGTTTGGCAGCCGCAAGAATCTGTAGCTGTGGTTACGACAGATTGTTGTTCGTTTATCTGCGGCAGACGCAACGATCAGACGTTGCGTCTTGCGTCGCAATTTTTTCGACCGCTGATTAAAACAGCGGTGCGATTAAAAATTTGCGATCAACCGCAACCGCCGACAGCAGACAAACGAACAACATCTGTCGCAGCCGCAGGGTTAACCGCAGCCGCAGCCGGCCTGCCGCGACCAAACGATCAACACTAGTCCTGTTCGTTTGTCTGCCGCAGCGTCTGCGGCAACGACCTGCGGTCAGACACTGCGGTTAGACGCTGCAATATTGTTATTCGTTTGATCGCCGCAGATTGTCGCCGCAGGTTGTATTGCAATTGTTTGATCGCAAACACTATAATTTCGCAGCGATTAAAATTTTTGACCGCAGTTTTCTGTAGTCGACCGCAGCGTTTGACCGCAGGAACCTGCGGTGGTCAAACAAACAACGTTTGACCGCATGACATAGCCGCAGGTTCCTGCGGCTACGAAACGAACAGCCCTACTATATACTTTTATGTCCCTTCCAGGCTTTTAGTGTTTTCCTGAATTTTGCTTCCATGTGTTTTTTTTTGCATGGGACTAATTAAATTAGGTTTATGCATTCTTGTAAAACCTATAATTTCATTTTCAATGCAAATCTTACGAATCCATTAGATGTAGAAGCTAAGTTCGTTGTTATTCTGAAAACCTATTCTTCTCTGATTTCTTTTCCCACAAGTTTAACATATCACGATCTTCATATAACAATTCTACTTGAACCGCCATAGCAGCAGCTTAATTAGGCATTCTCCATTACAAGAGCACATCCTATATTCTTGATTTTAATTAGCAACGGTATTGCATTTTACGGGTTAACAAATGTGATATCAAAGGCGGTGGCTTTGAGTTTGTTCTTCTTATTGATATCAGTGACCTAATGGTCGATTCTATATACATCAAAAATGTTCTAAGGATAATATTAAACTAGATTTTGACCCATACGTTGCGTGGAAAAAAATATTCACAAATAATAATTAATTATTTATTTTATTAATTTAAATCAGATATATATATATATATATAATTTATTTCATATTTAAAATAATTTTTTAAATTTTTTAATATTGATTACGAAAATAAAACAGATAATAAAATAGGATTATATAAATATACTTAAATTGTATCTATTTTGGATAAAATTATACATATGATAAATATTCAATTAAACTAAACTTTTGTTTTATATTTTATTTGACTAATTTTTTAAAATTTATATTTTGTTTTATATTGTATTTATATTTTATGACAAAATATATTGTATGTCGAAATATTAGGGATTTATATATAATATATTGTATAATGGCAATTTTCATAAATATTCTAGTAAATGATGTCTTAGGTAATATTTATCTTAAAATGCTCTAATAGTGTGACACATCAGCGTGGCACATTTGTAAATCACACGTTAAATTAAGGTTATATTTGTTAAAATGATTCTCAATTAATATATATATATATATAGATTTAAGAGAATTATGCTAATTTAGAAGAAGATGGGAATCTTTAGATTATTATTTGGTAAATACATTTTAAAAAATAACATTTAATTTGTAGAATATTACATCAAATTTTATTATAAATAACTAATCTAAAGAACAAATATCAAATATATAGAAAAGTTAAAATATGCATTAATATTATGAAATCTAATATTCAAAATTCAGATTTTTGTTAATTTATTTGAAAATAAATAAATGAACTATATTAATACATCTAGCATTTTAACAAATTTAATTTATATTCATATTTTTTAAATATTTATTAATATATTTGAATAAATTTTTTATTTGAAAAAATAAACTAACTATAATATTACATATAACAATTTAAAATTTTGTATTTATATTTATATTATGAACATTATGTAAAAATAATATCATTTAAAAATACATTGATACATTTACTAAAAAATTATAAACTACAAATTATTTGAAATAAATTCATAAAAATAAAAATATATAAAAATATTATAACTAAAATAACTCTGTACATAGCGAGGGTCAAGTTCTAGTTACAAATATGTTTTATATTTACATTATTATTTGGCAAGTACATTTAATAATAAAATTTAATTTGTAGAATATTATTTCAGATGTAATTATGAATAACTAATTTAACAAATAAATATCAAATATATAGAAAGATTAAAATAGATATTAATATTATGAAATCTAATGTTTAAAATTCAGATTTTTATTAATCTACTTAAATAATGTTCATATGAAAATAAATACATTAACCATATTAATAAATCTAATAATGTAACAAATTATAAAATCTAATTCTTAAAATTTAAATCTTGAATAATTTATTTACCTGAAAAATAACTATAATATTACATTTAACAATTTAAAATTTTGCATTTATATTTATGTTACGAATATTTTATAAAATAATTTAACATTCACTAAAAATTTATAAACTACAAACTATTTGATTAAATTCACACAAAAATATAACAAAATATTATAATTAAATAATTACGCGTAATAAGTTATTACGAAAAATAAAAGAAAAGCATACCAATAAATACTTACATCCCTCACACGCACAAACTCAATTTATAACATTCATACGAAACTAAAGTAAAAAAAAAAAAGCAAGCATCGGTCAAGGTGTCCTAGCCACGGTGGTAGTAGCAGCTGCCGTCGTATCAGCAGTCCCCGGCGGTGCTGTCTCTGTGGTCATCTTTGGAGCCGGAATACAATAGTATAAGAGACAACAAATGAAACTTAAGATGGCTAAAGCATAGCATACTATTTTGAGAACACCTATCGGATCCATTTTTAATGATATTACTGTTGATTCCCAGCTGATAGAAACAAATGACTATCGATCGCTCTCTATATATATACACAACAAAGTTGTAGGAGATGAGCTGTTTTTCTGACCTTGTATTTGCAATGTGTTTTTTTTACTATATACACATTACACAACTTGTTTCTTTTTAACAAAAAACAAATTGTTAAACTTGTATTTTTGTTTATTTTATTACTCTAGTTTTTAAGGAACTTAATTAGATTGGATATAATGTGTTTATTATGCTCAGTCTCCAGTTGTCTCAGTCTTTAGTTTGAATACTTAATTTATTATGTATATGTATATATATATGGTTTTGCAATGATATAAAACTTTGATTTATGAGATTACATGTTTTCTGACTTTTCGCACTTTCGAAATATATGTAAGTCGTTTCTTTGACCATTCACTTTTATTTGATTTTATTAGTTTGCGTGGGAACCGTGGTCTCGGAATACTATTTGTACCGTATTATTTGAAAAATAATTTAAAAATACTTTCATCATAACGTGTTATATAAATATTATATTGATGTATCATCACAATTTCAAATAAATATATAAATAATTTTAAATTATTAAAATAATTATAATATATGTCATTATTATTAATTTAGTTGGAGAAATAATATATTTTATTAGATTACGGCAGCCGTTCACCGGAGTTTCGGTCGCCGGCTCCCGTGTCACCAGGTACCATCTTCCTTGACCTTCTGGTACTGGGCAGACGTTAGGTCCCATTAACCAAAAGTACTATTAAATTCGTAAAAAATAATTATTTTAATTTCTTGAATTTACATATACAAAAATTAATATTCAAATTTTTTAAATAAAAGTTAAAATTATATAAATATCTAATTTATATTTACTAATAAACAATATATATATATATAACTTGCAAATATTGTTTCTCGCAAAAACGTAGATATAAATTAGTATATATAATATGAGGTATAAAATGTGTCAATTTTGGTACTTGAGATGAGTGATTGACACATTCTATTTGTTGAGTTTTCTCATTCTTTAGTTTGATTTTTTTAACGGTTTTGAATTGATTACATCTCTATTTTTGAAGTATATATAATATGGGAAAATTTTCAAAAACTAATGAAGAAGATTGACCATGAATAAAGATTAATTCAAGCAAGCTAGATTAATGTTTGAAAACTGTTTGACCGTCACTCACAACCACTGGATTGGAATTGTATTTCGCACACAAGTGTTGTTAAATGTAGGGATCTTTTTAGAATTATGATTATGAATTTTTAATTTAGTTTATTAATCTGTAAAAGGTAAATCATTTTAATTTCCATGTTCGAATATATGCTACTCGCTAATCGGACGGTTAAGATAAATTTAGCGTTTGACAAAAAAATTGGAGATTAATTACTCAATAATTATAAAACTTAGTTTTCGGCATATTTATTGTATTTTTTTTGTCAGTGAACCACAACCTACCGATGTAATAACCTAATATTTTCATATACAAATTTAATATTATCATACGAAGAATAATATAATCAAACTTCATACTTTTGAAATAGAAATAAAAGTGATACAACCATTAAATCGTTTATTTCTCTCCGCATATTTATTGTCTTATATAGATAATTCACAAATATTTATGAATATAATATAATTTTATGTTTAAGATTGCATAAAATATAATAAAATTAATTTTAGATCCAATATATTATGATTTTCATTTACATTATCAAGATAAGTTTAATTAATTTTTGATCATAATATTTTTAAAATAGTTTTATTAAAAAAATTAGATGAGCGCTTAGATAGATTGACATTCGTTTAGGTAGATTATGCAAACAAAAATCAGATATCTAATTTATTTGATCGATTTAAACAAAATTATCATGATTAAACAATATCTAACGCCTAAACATATGCTTAGACAATTTTTTTTGAATAGGGATAAATTTACAATAACCAAAAGTCAGCCTTGATTGGCTTTAAGAAAAATGTGTCACTAGCAACAAAAACTTAAAATAAGCTGTGGATATGTTTTAAAAATATATAAATTACATATTGATTAAAATTTGATTGGCTAGTTTATCGTTTTAGAGACTTTAAAATAAATATTTTCGTAACTTTTTGCAATATTGCCATAATATCATATCGCTAATGGGAAGAAATTAATTTTCTTAATTCTGTCTTATATTTTTAAAATCACTATTAATATTTTTCCCAGTCTTTTTCTTCGTTCGTTTCCGTGTGAATCGCTGGTTACTGGAGATGAAGCGGATTTCGAACAACGGCTTAATTTGCAGACAGAGCCTCAGTCTCAGATGTAAATCTACGCTTGCTCTCTCTAACTACGAGCTCAATACCCAGACAGCACCACCAAACTTTCTGGAAACGACGAGCACAGCTATCTATCAATGCAATTCTCGGATTTCGAAGCTCGCGAGAAACGGTAATCTCCAAGAAGCTGAAGCTATTTTCAGACAGATGTCGCAGAGAAGTATAGTTTCTTGGAATGCGATGATTTCGGCCTATGCGGACAATGGTAAGATGAGTAGAGCATGGCAAGTGTTTGATGAAATGCCTGTTAGAGCTACAACTTCTTGTAATGCGATGATTACGGCTATGGTTAAAAACAAGTGTGATTTGGGCAAAGCTTATGAACTATTTTGTGATATACCGGATAAGAATGCGGTGTCTTACGCCACGATGATTACAGGTTTCGTTCGGGAAGGGATGTTTGAAAAGGCTGAATGTTTGTATGCTGAGACACCTCTGAAGTTTCGTGATCCTGTTGCTTCAAACGTTTTGTTGAATGGGTATTTGAGAGCAGGGAAATTGAAGGAGGCTGTTCGTGTTTTTGAGGGTATGCTAGTGAAAGAAGTTGTCTCATGTAGCTCAATGATCGATGGATATTGCAAAATGGGGGAACTCGTTCATGCTAGAAGTATTTTTGATAGAATGCCTGAGAAAAATGTGATCACTTGGACAGCTATGATTGATGGGTATTTTAAAGCTGGGTTTTTTGAAGATGGGTTTGGTCTGTTTCTGAGAATGAGGCGGGAGAGAGATGTCAGTGTTAATGCTAATACTTTGGCTGTCATGTTTAAAGCTTGTCGGGATTTTTCCAGATACCGAGAGGCAATTCAGATTCATGGGTTAGTTTCACGCATGTCTCTTGAGTTTGATCTGTTTCTAGGGAATTCGTTGATTTCAATGTACGCTAAGCTTGGTTCCATGAACGAGGCCAAAGCTGTGTTTGGCGTGATGAAAAATAAAGACACTGTTTCTTGGAATTCATTGATCACGGGTCTTGTTCAGCGTGAACATATTTCTGAAGCTTATGAACTTTTCAACAAAATGCCTAATAAAGACATGATATCCTGGACAGATATGATCAAGGGTTTTTCTGGAAGAGGAGAAATTTCTAGATGTGAAGAGTTGTTTAGAATGATGCCTGAGAAGGACGGGGTAACATGGACTGCTATGATATCTGCTTTTGTGAGCAATGGGTATTATGAGGAGGCCCTTTGCTGGTTTCATAAAATGCTCCGAGGAGAAGGTTGTCTAAATTCCTACACTTTCAGTAGTGTGCTCAGTGCAACAGCTAGTTTGGCAGCATTGATTGAAGGACTACAGATCCATGCTACTGTTATTAAGATGAACATGGCATATGACTTGTCAGTTCAGAATTCATTGGTATCAATGTATTCCAAATGCGGGAACACAAATGATGCTTACAAGATATTTTCATGCATCAGTGAGCCTAATATTGTTTCTTATAACACGATGATCAGTGGCTTTTCTTATAATGGTTTCGGGAAGGAAGCTCTTAAATTATTCTCCATTTTAGAAAGTAGAGGAAAAGAGCCAAATGGTGTAACTTTTCTTGCTCTGTTATCAGCTTGTGCTCATGTTGGATATGTAGACTTAGGATGGAAATACTTCAGATCAATGAAATCTTCGTACGGCATTGAACCAGGAGCTGATCATTATGCATGCATGGTTGATCTCCTTGGAAGAAGTGGAATGCTTGATGAAGCATATCAATTGATCTCGTCAATGCCTTTTCAGCCTCATTCTGGGGTTTGGGGCAGCCTGCTTGGGGCAAGCAAGACTTATTTACGTGTCGATCTTGCACAGCTTGCTGCTAAGAAACTAATGGAACTTGAGCCTGATAGTGCAGCACCTTATGTGGTACTGTCCCAGCTCTGTTCAGCTGTTGGGAATAACAGAGATGGTGATCGGATAAGGAATATCAAGAAATCGAAAAGGATTAAGAAGGATCCTGGATCTAGCTGGATCATGTTAAAGGGTGAAGTTCGTAACTTTCTCGCAGGAGATGAATCTCATCTGAATCTGGAAGAGATAACATTCACACTGCAGATGACTGAAAAGGAAATGGAATTGATTTCTCTCAGCCATGGAAGTAGTGTTCAGTGAGTCAACGTGATCATTCACGTGGGTTTTCACTTTTCACCTCATCAACAGAGAGAAAGAAGCTCACAAACCCAGGATGAACTGTGAGCCCCCCATCCTCTTATGAATCAGTTATATGTTTTCAATTTAAATGCGATATAGTTCACACATATGTATCTGAATAATAGATGGGTTTGTGTAGATATTCTTCACAGCGAAGCCAGTAAAAAGGTGCAGAGGAATTATCCATACCTGAGCCAAGCTCTGTTATTGAGGTATGAGATTTCTTCTTGGAGTTGGTTTAACGTTATTAACCAATGGTGTTTTTTCTTTTTCCTTTTTACAAGACACTAAACGTGACTTTTTGAAGTTTTTACGATTCTGCTGTTTTGTTCTTATTGCAGGGAGACAGAGAGAGAGATCAGGGAAAGTTATGTTATTGTCTTGATAGCCTATGGTGATTTCATTCTTGCGATTGCTTAATGTTGTGTCGTTTGGAGAAGAAGGAAACAGTCACTAATGGGCCTGCGCCACCGTCACAGTGATAGTGGTTTTAGTGGAGGCGGACATCATGGTGGTGGCCGAGGAAGAGGAGGATGTGGTGGTGGCGGTGGTGGCAGCGGCGATGGCGAGGAGAAAGATGTGGTAGTGGCGGCGAATGAAGTTAGTTAATATAATGTTATCAAAAATATAAAAAAAAAACATTTTTTCAAATTTTTGTTGTAAATATGATATTATTCGTATAACTTTTTAAAAATAGCATTAATTTAATATTAAAATATTTTAAAATTTCGAAAATTATATTTATATATAAATATTTTAATTGAAATTATTTTTATAATTCATTCCATTTTAATGTAAGTATTTTTTACGATTTTTCACATATATTAAAAAAATAATTTTAATTCTGTACATCTCTTATTAATATAATATTTAATTGCTTTTATTAATAACTTAAAATACAGGAAAATAAGAAAACTTATTAAAAATCAAAACATAAAACAATACGATAAAATGAAACAAATTTAAGTTATGAAACAGAAGAGAATATTAGATTAAAATTTTCAAATTGGTTTTGGGTGAATATATAAATTAAATAACAAGTATATATGTAACTTCTATTTTTTTTTAATATAAAGATATTTGAATACAAATATTTCATCTACCGATATTGTTGCATTAACTACAACTCGAAACAAAAAATCAACAAAATCAACAAAACAAAAATGTTGATTCTTGTAAATATATAAACGTATACATCTCTACATCTTTGCACACAAAAACCCAAATCATAAACATTCATATTTATATATATTTAAACCACAAAAATCTTTACAGAAACGACGACAAAAAAAAAGAAGAAGCAAACAACCGTTCAAGTGACAAGTCGTGCGGTGGTAGCCGCTGCGTTGCTTCAGCAGCATCCGGTGTTGCTGTCTTTCCGGCCATCGTTCTGACTCTTTTGGTAACGAAAGTAAAAGAGACATAAGATGAATATTATTAAGAACATTACTCCAATCACTATGTCCATAATCTTCAAAGGAGTCATCTGCTTTTCTTTTCTTAGTTTCTAAGTTATGAATTTGATTCTTAGAGAGAAACGATAATCTCTCTTTCTGTTTATAGATATTTGTACGTTCTAATTATATATAAGTTAAATCTTTAGACTTTGTATTTAGTAGTTAGTTGACTTTTTATTTTAATATATAATATTTAAGGGAATTTGAGTTGGGTAAATGTGCCCAATAAGCTACTAACTGAGAATTGGTTCACAAAAGAAAATGAGGTAGCTGAGACTTGTCATTTAAAGGCTTTAAAATCCTAGATTTGGTCAAATAATCAAAACCGAATCAATCGAATCGAAAAATAGATTTTGGTTGATATTTGGTTATAAATAATTAGTCGAACGGATATTATTTTGAAAAATTATGGTTATTAATTACTAACCAAACCGAACCGAACCGAAGCATAAACCAAAATAATATCTAAAAATCAAATTATTTTTGGTTAATTTCGGTTATCCAAAAATATTTAGTTTATTTTTGGTTATTTTTTGTTATTTTTAGTTATTTTTGTTATTATTTGTTTGTTTTTAGCTATTTTCGTTTATTTCGATTACTTTCGGTTAATCGGATTATTTTTGATTATTTTCGATAATTTTTGATTGTTTTTGTTATTTTTGGTTTTTTAATTTAATAATCAAATCGACCGAAATCGAAGTATAAACGAACCGAAATTAAATTGAAATACAGAAATAACCGAATGGATATTTAATATTTTCAACCAAAAAACCTAAACTAAAAATAATCAATCGAAACCGTACCGAATATCGAATATTCGAATGTGTAGACCAAGAAAACCCCCTCAAAAAAAATACAACAAGTAAAAAATATATACAAAAGGACTTTGGTTTGTAATTTTCCCTTTGACAAAATGTAATTTGAATATTTTAAAGAATTGGCAAAATATTTAACATAAGAACATGAAGTCAACTAACATAATAATGCTATAATTGGTATATACTTATTATTCATACAATATTATCACTATCTATCTATATAAAGTTCTGTTTTCTTAGTAACTCTAAAGTTAAATGTTATTTATTGAAAATACCATAAAACTTCTTTATAGTTTAACACACAGATTTGCATAAGTACTTAGAACAATCTTTGACACTTGAAAACAAACAAAATCATTAAACAAAGAAACTACAAGAATACATAACAATTCCAACAAATTGTTTTTGAATATAGAAACATTTCCGCCGCAGTTTTTTTTTATCAACCACCGAAATCGCCACCATAACCACCGCCGAGACAGCCGATGCTTTCTTTGCCATCCTTCTTAGCTTTGTGGTAGAGAAAGTGAATGAGCCATAAGATGAACAAAAGCAAAAGAAATGCCCCAAACACTATAAAGAAAATCACAACAGGATTCATCGATTTTATTTTCTCATATAAAGAAAGAACAAAATGTGTATATTATATATATGTGATGAAGCCTCTATGAACCTCTTCTTTACTTAATATTTTGAAAACACAACTCGTTGATTTTATATTATATTTCAATTAGAATTTGGTATTTATTTTAGTTGTGCTCACGTTTTGCCTTTTATTCAAACCCAAATTGAGAACCAATTTTTGATTAATCCAAACAGAATTGGATTATTGAACACATTATGTTTGTTTTTCGTTCATCAATATAAAATATTGAATTTTCAAATGATAATTTTCTAACCGCAATTGACAAAAATAACAGTATTTTAAATTTTTATTCTAAATATACCATGATTAGTTTAAATTTTCAAAAATATCACAAATTTAATATTAAAACAGCTTAAAACTTCTTAATTCTGTAAGCTTATATTCGTCAGATCGAGAAGGATTATTGAACATATTATGTTTGTTTTTCGTTCATCAATATAAAATATGACAATTGTCTAAAATATCAGTATTGCAAGTTTTTGTTCCAAATATAACACTAATCATTTAAATTTTTAAAAATAACAAAAATTTAATAATAAAATAATTAAAAATTTTATTCTAATAAAAAAAATTAAATATTAAATTGGAAAGAATGAATACAAACATTATGTTTTAATTTTATATATAGTTTATTTGAATTAAATAATTATTTTTACATAATAATTTGTGCTAATTTTATTTTTAATTTACTAAATTTAGAAGATAAATTTTAAAAAATGATATTTTAAAGTATTATTTTATAAAATATTGAATATTTCAAATGATAATCTTCCAACGTCTGAAATGATATATGGTAACATAATTTGACTCACCGTTTAGTAAACTTAAATTTTATTAATTCTCCAACATTGAAGAGAGGATGGAGATGATTGGTAAAGATTTAGTTATAGAGTTTTATATAGTAAATTGCTATAAACAATTTAATTACTTTTGAAAAAATAGATTGTGATTTTTTTGAAGTGTTATGTAGGAAAAAAAAACAAATTAAGAAGAAAATTACTCTAAATACTTTTAGGAGAATTTCTAAGATTTAAAGTCATTAAAGTTTTATTGGCTAAATTTTAATTTTAAAATTTTAAATTAAGTTAAGTCTTTATAGTTTTTTAGGAAAAATATTAACAAAAAATCTCACCTATATAGTACGACCAAAAAATTTCAATTAAAAATAAATGAAAATACACAAGGGTCAAAATCCGGTCCAAATGGAGTATAAATTTGGTAAAAAAATTAGATCAAAATCGAGTCAAAATTGGATGAAAATCGGTTTGCCATTGATTAATTAATAAAATAATTGGTTAATTTTCTAAATTTAATTTCGGATGAAAATAAGTTGAAAATGCTACATTGGACGGAAATTCGACATTTAACTTCTATTTGATGACAACTAAACAAAGATCTAAACTTCGTATATATTTACACAGATAAAAAATTTTGGCATATGGAATTAGATAGTTTTCTCGTGGATCATGTTTGCTATCATATCTCTTAATTTGTTTGTATCAATTTTGTGTGTGAGTTGGATTTCTAGCTACATTTTAGAATTTTAAGGGATTTTATGATTCCTTAGATTAATATTTAGTAATTGTTTTCATTTATTGTTGTTATTAGAGCTTAAAGTTGGCTGGTCACGTAATTTCTGATCTTAGGTAAATATTTGCATCAAAAATGTTTTTTAATTACCTGAAAAAGTTAGATGATCAAAACTTAAAATTATTATTAGAATGTTTCATAATCAGATCAAATCTAATTTCAGTGCATATTTAACTTTTTGATTTCGAGCGATTGAACATAGTAACTGATTCTTCAACAAAATATGTAATGCCTTTAATTTATATATAAATTTTTAACACTTTATGTAATTCCTTTAATTTATATTATTAGTCGTAGTTAATTTCACTATCTTTTACTTAACAAGAATAAACCGAAAAAAAAAATTTGTTGTATTTTAACTTGATTATATCCTCACAATATTTTTGGGTAATTCATAATTTTTATTTGATGCTTTAAATACTACTATTGTAATTTGACTGTGCACATGCACTATATATTGTTTCAAAATTAAAACTCTATTTATAATATACATTCAAGTATAATAAAAATACACTTGAATTACCCAAAAATAAAACAACGAATATATAACCATACATTTAAGTAAAACAACGAATTAAAATAGTCATGTATAGGTAAGAACATCATCCTTAAAAAAATCCAATCATTTCCTATAAAACTAATAAAATAAAACAATAGTTTATATAATACATCTCAAGAATAATTAATATCTTTATGTCTCCAAAATTAATATCACTAGTCAGACGGCGGCCAATTTTTCCGATTTAGCCGCCGCCACCGGAAAAATCGCAGATATTCTTGCTGCTTCGAGCTTACCTTTATGGTACAGAAAATGAATGAGCCATAGGATGAACATGAGTAAGAGAAACGATCCAAACACTATAACCATAACCACATTCATCAATTAAATCTTAATTTTCTTTTAATTAAAATTTGTTTGTGTTGATTTTTAGGAGAAACACAAAGATCTATGACTTATATAGGCCATGACTGCTTGTGTAAAAAAACATATATAAATTTATATTTGGAATTGATCACATTGACCATTGAATTGATCACATTGACCATTGACATTGTCTTGCTTTTGAAAAATCTCTCCCGGTTAAGCATTTACCGAATTTAAATTTTGTGGTTAAGTTTTGCTAACCAAATTTGTTGAAACGTTTGATAACCCTTTCTACTTGTAAAATTCTTTGGTTTGATTGTTTAACAAATAAATACTTAGTCATGTTCGTTTCTCATCTATAGTTTTATATGACTACGACTACGGCATATTATTATTCGTTTATCTATCATAATTACTTACGGTTAATCGTATAGTTAGACGTTATGTTATCCATCACAATTTTTTTTATCGCGATTAAAACATCGATACGATTAAATATTTACGATCAATCGTAGCTGCAATCGTCAACGACAGACAAACGAACAATATATATTACAACTGTAACTGTAGTATTGACTGCAACCATAACCGCAGAGCCGGTCTTGTAACCAAGCGGGACAAGCATGTGGTTGTGGCCCTTCATATTTTTGTAAAAGAATCGACTCTTATTCTAAAAATATTATGATAAAATAATATAAAACGATCATTTTTTTTCTTTTTTGCTTACGGAATTGTTAAACTCAGGGCCGGCCCTGTATAACCGTAATCTCCGATAAGGAATAAACGAACAGAGCTAATGTCCGTGTGACAATTTCTAACATGTTATTGGAAGAATAAGCCTTTTTAAAATATATATAAATAAATCAATGTTTCAAAGACTGTTTAACCTTTTTCGTGCCCTAAAAGTTGTGGACAACAGAAGTTGCATAAATATATAATCATATATTATTTATTTACCCCACCTTGAAAATATTTTAAGAATTTAGGAAATATTCTTAATACATAGTTTGCACGTTACTTGTGTGTTCCAAATTGAAAAATATTTAAATGTAATGGCATTATTCATGTTTGTTTATATGGAATTGTAGTGGATGTATATAGTATCATGTAAACATTATTTGTGTAGTGGATTTTAAAATATTAGTTATCTGTTGACTCCATAATCAATTTCACCAAAACAATTATGACATCTCATCTTTAACTATCTACACAGTATTAGTCTTCTTAATTATCACTGCCATTACGTTGATAGTATGACATCGGAATTTTTTTAATTTTTTAATCTAATAATAAATTTTAAAAATAAATATGTCGTTGATATTTTGAAAAACTAAAAAAAATCACACAAAAGTTACGAAAATTTGAAAATAGTTGTGGATAAAAATTAGTCTATTTTCTATGGATTTTTTGTCACTTTTCAGTATATATAATATAAGGCAATTGATAAAAATGATACTTTTTAAGTTTTTATTTTAAATATAATATTTTTAGTTTAAGTTTTTAAAAATAACAGAAATTTAATATTAAAATACATTAAAATTTATTGTTAACAAAAAAATTAAAATTTAAATTGGAAAAAATAAACTTAAATATAATATTTTAAGTTTAATTATAGTAAATATATATTTTCATAAAATAATGTATACTATTTTTGGAATTTTAAATTTACAATGCTAAATTTGGAATAAAAATTTTAAATGATGTTATTTTAAAATATTACTCTAAATTTTCTTTGTGTAAAACCATAAAAAGAATCATATATTTGCACAATTGTTTCTTCACCTTGTTATAATTGACTAATCATTATTATAATTAATATACATTCCCATCAAGGAGATTACACTTTTATAAAAACTTAGATATATAATAATTACCAATAACACCCCATTAATCCTTAAATATATCACACATATACATAAAATCAATAAGTAATTAACAATTATAAATCTTTTAACCTCCACACCCGCCACAACCACCGCAACCGCCGCAACCTCCACATCCTCCTCCGCCACCACCATCTCCACCACCATCACAGCCTCCACCACCTTCGTCTCCACCGCCGCCACCACCACTAGTATCATCGGAAATTTCGGTGATTGCAGCCGTAGCTACAACGGCTGTAGTGACAGCAGTTCCTGTAAAAACAACAAGTCCTCCATCTCTCGTTCCGCCAGGGCTTTTACCTTTTTCAATGTCTCTCACCGGCGGAGGCGGTGGAGGAAAGCATGTTTTTTTCTTTTTACGGTTATGAAAACAACATAAGATTAGAACCACCGCGATTATTGCGACACACCCGCATACTATAAGAGCAATAATGTAACCTTTCATTATTTCTTTTCTTGAAACTCAAGTAATCCAAAATTATGACTTTTGGTGTTGCATATATAGACATAACTTGTCGTAGACTTTGTATATAAGGTTATGTCATAATCTAAATAATATTATTTGGTTTAGATTGAAAGATACGAGAAATTGCAAAGGAAGTTTATGATTGTGTTGTTATTGACATATAACTAGATTTAGATTTAGATTCACGTTCTATAAAAATAGTGACAATTGACTAAGATACTTTTAAGTTTTTATTACAAATGTATCAATAATCATTTAAATTTTTAAAAATAGTATAAATTTAATATTAAAATAATTAAAAATTTCTTTCTAATAAAAAAATTTAAACTCTAAATTAAAAAAAGTGAACTCAAACATTATATTTTAATTATATATATAGTTTATTTGAGGTAATAGTTATTTTTACATAATAATTTATGCTATTTAGAAATTTTATTTTTAATATGATAAATTTGGAAGATAAATTTAAAAAGGAGTTATTTTAAGGTATTACTCGAAAAAATTCACAAAATATAATTATTTGTTTATTTAGTAAATATAAATAATATATCTATATAATTTATTTATTATTTAAAATATAATTTTTTGAAATTTTTAATATTAATTATATAAATAAAATATATAATAAAGTTAGATTATACAAATGAATTTAAACATGTCTATATTTTGGATATAAAATATTATTAAATAGTTAAAGAACTGTATGTGATAAATATCCAATTAGTCTAAATTTTTGTTTTATATTGTGTTTGACTATTTTTCAAAAATTTGTAATATATTATCTTATTTGGTTGTTGCCTTTTATGTCAAAATATCAAAGATTTATATGTAGTGTTAAATATTTATTTAATATTATTTTTGTAAATACCATAATAAATTATTTCTCATATAATATTTTTTTAAATATTTTGATGGTGTCACATGTCGTGATATTTACAGTCAAGTAAGATTTTTTTGTTAAAATATTTCTTAATTAATATATTAGAGATATTATATATAATATTTTAAAGATGTGATCAAATTAATAACTATATATATCTGATGTGTATATATATGATCAAACATACGGTTTCTTATGACCAAATGAAAATGATCTGGTGATTTTTCAATTTAAATTTGATTGTTTGTATATATAGACAGATTATTGTAGTTGATTTGTTAAAGGTGAATTGTTCAAATAACGTTTGAGTTTTATAGTCAAAGATTAAACACAATTTTTAATATTTTTTAATAAAATTAACACCATTTATAAATTATAAACACAAACCTGAATGAAGACGTACTTTTAATTGGTCTGGGTTTGACTTTGACTATAAAACTTACTTTTTGACACAAATAAATTAAAGTTTTAACAAATCAACTTATATAATTATGACTGGTCTGTTGATATATTCGAAGGTACAAACAATTGAATATACAATGAGATAACCATAAATAGGTTGGATAATTGAAAGTCCACACGATTTAGATATTTGGTCAGATGAAAGCGTGTGCTAATAATTAATACTAGATTTATACTCACGACATGCATAGGAAAAATATTCGTAAATTATATTTTATTAGTAAATATAAATTAAATATTTATATAATTTTAAATTTTATTTAAAATTAGTTTTAACATTTATTTAAAATTAGTTTTAACATTAATATTATATAAATTAAGAAATGAAGAATAATTATTTTTATGAATTTAATAGTATTTTTTGGTTAGTATAATAAAATATATTAATTATCTAACTAAATTAATAACAATGACATATATTGTATTATAATAAGTTAAGCTTATTTGTATATTTATTTGAAATTTACTGTAGTGATGATACGTCATCATGATATTTCTGTTAATAACACGTCAGAGTAAGATTATTTTCTTAAAATGTTTCTCAAATAATATATTAGAGATTACGGTAATAACTTAAATCTATTTATATTTATTTAAAATTATTTATAAATTAACGTATAAAAAATTTAAAAAAATAAAAATTATTGTTTTTGAAAATGTAATAATATTTTTGGGTTAGTTAAATTAAATATATCTATTTTTTAATCAAATTAATATTAATAACATGTACTGCAATTATTCTAATAATTTAAACCTTTTTATATATTTAAATTAAAATTCGCTATGGTGTTGACACGTCAGCTGATATTTTTGTTATTAACACGTGAGAATAAGGTTACTTTATTAAAAAGTTTTTTAAATAATATATTAGAGATTTGCAACATTATTTTAATAAGAATTAGACGTAATCATAATCTAAAACCTTACAAAAATAAAGAGAATCACCAAAAATAAAAAAAAATCACCAAAAATAAAATTGGTTACACTATTCTTCCTAGTATACTCCATTTTATTCTCATTTTCATTTTTCTTACAAAATATTAAAATTTTAAATTTATGGGAGAAAACATATATAGACTTCTTACATGCCATAATTTGAAGATTGATCAGATATGTATTTTTTCTAAAAATAGGGATAATGATTATAATTAAAATCTTAGTGTACTATATATATATATATATAGTAGAAGAATATCTAAGTTATACACAAGAAAAAATTAATATTTTAAATTTTTATTAATTAAATAATATTTTATTAATATCTCAATGTTTATTTTTTAATATATATATATATATATCAGATATTAATAGAGAATATTAAAAAATAGTAAATATGAGATATAATTTTTATTTTTTTATAATTTAAATTTTTATTGTGTGAATATTTAATATTCTAATATATAGAAATATTTAATAGATTGATATAATTTCTACAAAATACGAAAAAATTTAGTTTATTTTTCAAATAATAAATGAAGAGTTTCAATTTTAAATTTTAAATTCATAACATATTTTAATTGTTTGGAAACTCATGTACTATTAAATTAAATAATTACATTATATAAATAGGATAATTTTGCAAACTAAATATCACAGATAGTTAATTGCTATTTTATTCTATATTATTTTTATGTTATAATATATAAATATAGAATACGTAAAACAGAATACGAAATAATAAAAAGCATGTGGTAGTAGAAACCATGTACACAAAACGATGTTTTTTTCATCTAACTATGAAATGGCTATTTGTCAAATTTTCAAATTAACTAGTTAATTTTCGAAGTCAATAATATGTTGTGCTAATTGTCCCTGATTTTAATCTCTAAATTATAAACCACATAAAGAACATAATTGGATGCATTGCATTTTGAAGTTCTGGTTTTAAATGAGATGAGATATCAACCTGCAAATTCAAAATCACATTTTTTTATATTAAAAAATAGGACTTTTACGAAGCTTCTTTGTAATCAAAAATATTCATTTGTGGATAAATGTTCACATCACTCTTATTTAAAATATTTTTTGAAAGTTAATATTGATTATATAAAGAAAATATACAATAAAATCAATTTATATAAATGAATTTAAATTGTTTATATATTACAAAGATAATATTATTAAATATGTAAAGAATTGTATATATGATCGATATCCAATTTATTTCAAATTTTTGTTTTATATTTCGTTTGACTAGTTTTTAAAATTTCTAATATTTTATTTTATATTGTGTTTGTATTTTATGTCGAAAATATTAAAAATTTACATATAATATATTAGTAAATATTTATCTAATGTTATTTTCGTAAATATTCTAATAAAATTATGTTTTATATAATATTTGCATTAAAAAACTCTGATGGTGTGACACGTCAGCATGAGATACTTGTAAATCACACGTGAAGATAAAACAATTTTGTTAAAATGTTTTTCAAATAATATATTAGGGATATGATTTTTTTTCAATTTAAAACTAAAATAAAAATATTAAGTTTGTAATATGACAAAAAAAAAAGACAAGTATATAGATACTCTATACAGCTTAATTTTTTATTTTTAAAGTAAAATTACAAAACTAATGATTTTAATTTTTTATCAGCTAAAATTTGTTATTTCATTATTTAGTTGAATAAATGTCACTAAATTATGAGAAATACCCTAGATTAGTAGTAAATAATGTTTTAGTGTCAATAATAGCATTCAATTCAAAAACTCACAAAAATAACATTTTAATATCACACAATTCAATTTAGCTATAGTATCACATTCGTTATACACTCTTTCTTTTCCAACATATATCCAAGGTTCAATCCCCCTCCAGAGCTATTATAAACATTTTGCTAATTTAATTAAAGTAGTGTATATATATTAAACACAATGTTATATGTTGATTAGTTATATCAGCATATTGGTTACACACTTTTTGTTTTACCCAATTGTCCAAGGTTCAATTTGCATAATTGTAACTTTTAGTTTTTTTATTTCATTTAATTATTTTATTTAGGAAATGTTTCTTTAATATTAAGAAATCTTTATTTAATTTAGGTTATTAGTCACATTTTATGCAAAATTTAGGAAGGTTTTATGTAAATTTAGGAAATATCTCTTACGTTTTAAGAATTCCTTCATAAAATGTAAAATTAAATGAGTAAGAGTGTGTATCCATCAGATTGTTCCGCCTGTTTTCTTCCCTGTTTTCTTCAAGAGTGTTTATCCAAAAAACACCAGTCAGAGTGTTTATCCAAAAAACATCAGCAAGAATGTTTATCAACAATCACAGATACAAATCATAAACGAAAACATCAAAATGAAAATGTCCAAACTAAGATTTATCACGAAACTCATGAAAGATGTCAAATATCAGCTTCGTTCTTATGTCTTCTTCTACGGCATCATGTAGCTTTGACATATTTTTAATGTGCATTGAATGACATTCAATCATTTTGATCACAAAAAGAGAACAATTGGCATTGGTTTTCGTCATAAAAAAAGGAAAAAATTAATTTTGCACCTCTTTCAAAAACTTATTAACGCGCTCAATCTTGCTACATGAAAATTTTCACATTAACATCCTTAAAATTGGAAGAGAATAATTTTGCAATCACCAAATTTTAAAATGTTTTTTTAAGATACCATTGAAAAACTTAAACAGGAAAATAAATTTATGATGTAAAGAAAAAAATCTAATTTAAACTAAATACAGATATATATATATACAAAACAAAATGCTTATATATCAATTAGTTATAGTAGCATTACTGGTTACACACTTGTGAGTTAATTTAAAAATTTTGTAGAATATTAGATTAAAGATAAATAAAGTTAGTTTAGTGTTTTTCACTTAAAAAATACTATTTGTGAGAGTTTAGATCTATGATGTTAATTTAGTCATTAAAACATTATTTAGTGTTCGATTGCCTTTAAATTATTTATATGCTATTTTCTCAGAAAAAATAATAATCATACATAATGCATTATATTCACAATCTATTTCCATTGTCACAAGATACCACAACTTAAATTAAATTTCACATAAATAAATACACCACACACACACACACAGAAGAAATTACATGTAGAAACTAGAAAGTACGGACATAAACTTCATCTTTTAACATCCTCCGCCTCCGCCTCCACATCCTCCGCCTCCGCCTCCGCCTCCACCTCCACATCCACCGCCTCCGCCACAACCTCCACCACCACCATCTCCGCCATCTCCACCACCATCTCCGCCACCTCCCCCGCAACAACAACATAGGTCTGCCCCTCCTCCTCCTCCATTGCGACGCTTCTTAGGCTTACTGGGCTTCAAAACAACAAGACCTCCATCTTTCTTTCCCTTTTTACCCTTCTTAACCTCTTTCGGCTGTTTTTTCTTACGACTGCGGAAACAACATAACATCGTGATCGTATTTACCAAACGCAACTACGCACAGAGATTCTTGCACAGAGATTCTTGCACAGAGATTTCTTATAAGTAAGGATATAAGTTTTTTGTTGATTATTAATTGTTATGAATACTTTATATATATATAGCCCCAAACCTACCGTGGACTTTGACATATATTGGCAATATATAAACTTAATTACAACGTAAGAAATTGCACAAGAAAATTCCATTTTGCAATTAGAAAAGTACGACTTCCCTTAATATTGTATAGGTCAAAAAAGAGAATGCAATGCTCTGTTACAATATAGACTTTTTTAAACATTAATTATAGGTTGGAAATTTCACGGAAACATCACAACTTTTTATGAGTATAGTATTCATACTATGAATATATAAATTTTTTTCAAAAATAATATCTAAAAATACACACATTTTAAAATTTTTTAAAAAATTTATCACCATAAAATTAAAATCCTAAAACTAATATAAATAATTATGTAAAAATACTTATTACTCTAAATAAATTATATATAAACTTAAAATATTATATTTAGTTTCATTTTTTCCAAATTAAGGTTTAATTTTTCTATTACAATACAGTTTAATACATTTTAATATTAAATGTACTATTATTAGAAATTTGAACTAATGATATTATTTTTGGAATAAAAAATTTAAAATATGTTATTTTAGAGAATTGTCCAGCTTTTTAATAGCTTACGGTTTTTCTTATTTATATGTTTTTATTATTTTTTATATGGAGCTAAAACTTATAAAACAACTCATTTTATATAACATCTACGTTCTTATAAAATAATAGAAGAAAATGAAAAAAAAAAGAACAAACAAAGCAAAAGAATTATAATTGAATATCAACTCTCCTCCACGCTGGGTAAAATGTAATTATGATGCTTCGCACAGAGACGGATTGCTAATATCGGATTTAGGATGGATAATACGAAACGAATGGGGTACTTTCCTATTTGCTGGAATGGGTAAATTTCAGGGTCATCACTCAATTATGGAATCAGAATTATCTGCTTTACTATGGACAATACAAGCTTGTTGGACATTGAAATTTCGATATGTCATCTTTGAAGATGATAATTTATATATTAATAATATTTTAAATCATAATTCCATAAATTATCATCTTCACAATTATATTTGGACGATGAACTATTCAACAATGGGCATCACAATTTTATGATATTCTCTTCAAATATCAACCCAGAGTTGGAAATCAAGCTGTAGATACTCTTGCTTCTTCATCAATATCTTCCGAGATTGATTGGAAATTTTTTAATATTTATCCTTATTTTTTACGAAACATTGTAAAAAATGACTTTTATCACCAATAATAAAATTTCTGTTGGCAAAAAAAAAAATATCAAGCAATCGGACTATATATTATAAACTAATATTTGATTCATTAACATTAAAATTTCCATAATCACAGGAAATCACGTTAAAAATTTACAAGCACAGATAAAACAAAAACAACACAGACACACAAGAAACCATTACATAATTAATAAAATTCATCTTTAATTACTTAATCTCCACCACCTCCGCCTCCACAACCACCGCCGCAACCGCCACAACCTCCATCTCCTCCGTCACCACAACAACAGCCTCCTCCTCCTTCGCCACGACGGGAACCATTAGTCGGCTTCAAAACAACAACAGATCCATCTTTCTTTCCTTTTTTGTCCTTTTTTACATCTCTTTGCTCTTTCTTCTTCTTGTGTCTGAGGAAACAGCATAACGTTCGAATCATTCTTAATTGTGTTTAGCAAATACAATCACAAATTATATATAAGCTTTTTTTACGGGATTTTTATATTCTGATTTTCTGAATACTAATACAATTATAATATTCTGTCCCTATATATAATATAATTTGAAAATATATATGTACGTATTTCTTTATAATATAAGATTACGACATAGCCAATTCGTTTTCTCAACGATACAAAAATAATCTCTAATATATTAATTGATAATCATTTTAACAAAGTAATTTTATGTTTGACGAGTGATTTACAGGTGTGACACGCTGATGTGTCACACTATTATAACATCTTAAAATAAATATTACCTAAGATATAATTTATTAGAATATTTACGAAAAATGTCATTACACAGTATATTATATGTAAATCTCTACTATTTCGACATACGATGTATTTTATCATAAAATATAAATACAATATAAAAAGTTATAAATTTTGAAAAATTAGTCAAACAAAATATAAAACAAAAGTTTAGTTTAATTGAATATTTATCACATTTACAATTTTATCCAAGATACATATAATTTAATTCTAGTTGTATAATTCGATTTTATTATCTATTTAATTTTCGTAATCAATATTAAAATATTTATAAAAATTATTTAAATATAAAATCAATTATATTATATCTGATTTAGATTAAAAAATAAATAATTAATTAATATTTGTGAATAATTAATTAGTATTTGGATCAAAATCTAGTTCTTCTTGATTAATGGAAAAGGTATATGGTCAAATAGAATGAGATCTTCATTTATAATTTATAGGTTTTATTTTGTTTGAAATTTCAACGAACCAGCATATTAAATTTAATTTTAAGAGTTTAATAATATTCATATCCGAAACGTGCAAACAACCAAGGATCAATTGACTCCATATCGAAGTCTTCTATGCTAAATAATTTATTTTCTCTATGAAAAACACCTAACATTTAATGTGTTGACCTAAGAAAATATTATTTTTGACCTAAGAAAATATTATTTTAATTAAAATATATACTCCGTCGTTTTATTTTAAAAGATAATTAAAAACTTTATTCATAGATTAAGAAATTTTTACTTATTAAATTAAAATTAAAAATAATTTATTATACATTAGTACCCTAAAATAGCACATTTTAAACTTATATTCCAAATCTAGCAGATTAAAAATAAAATTCCTAAAATAACACAAATAGACTATATATAAAATTAAAATATAATATTTGGATTTACTTTTTTCTAATTTAGTATTTAAATTTTTTTATTACGAAGAAATTTTAATTATTTTAATATTAAATTTATGATATTTTGTAAATTTAAATGATTAGTATTATATTTGAAATAAAAAACTTTAAAAAATGTTATTTTAATCAATTGACATTTATTATATACCTAGAAATACAAAATATCTATAAAATAAACTTCATAATACCAATGTCACATTATACCTATTTAAACAATTTTACTTCATGAACTCTTATTAGCAACTAATTTAGACCACAAGTTATTGAAAATTAAAAATATAACTTAAAATAAAATTTTAGCTAAAATATGCTTAATATGAAACAGATTCAGTTTGTAATATAGCATTCTATTATATTGTAATTATTTTCAAGCATCTAATTCTTATTATATTATTTGAGAAATATTTTAAAAAAATAATTTTATTCTGACGTGTTATTAACATAAATATTATGCTGACATGTCATCAGTATGGTGAGTTTCAAATAAATATATAAATGGATTTAAATTATTAGAATAATTATAATATATCTCATTGTTATTAATTTGTTTAGATAATCAATATATTTATTAAAATAACCAAAAATATTATTAAATTCATAAAAAATAATTATTTTCTTTCTTTAATTCACATATAAAAAATTAATATTAACAACAATTTTAAATAAAAGTAAAATTATATAAATATTTACTTTATATTTACTAATAAACAATATTATATAATTTACGAAAAGAATAAAAATTTGTGAAAACCAAATATTTGATATTTACACAATCATTGCTCTATCTATATATGAATATGCATGATCCATTACATATAAATATTTACATACATCCAATTTTCATCATCATATGTTAAATCAATACATAGATAATTAAATCCATCACACTGCGTACGCACAAGGAAATAATCACATTAATCATTATAACTTCGGAAAACCTTATGTCCACATCTCTTAACAGCCGCCGCCACATCCACCACCGCAACCTCCTCCAAAACCACCGGCGTCATTACCATAGCGTTTGCGACGGGGTGAAGTCTTTTTGACTACTTTTGGTGGAGGAGGCAGTGGCTTTTTCTTCCCAGATTTTTCCACTTGCGGCGGAGAAGATAGAGGAATTTGCTTGTCCGTTTCAACCATTTGCGGCGGAGGGGACGTAGGTCTTATCCTGGTGCAGCTGATGAAACAACATAAGATACGAAACATAACCATTGTTATAGCCAAAAAGAAATGTGAACCTTTATTGATATGTGTAAACGAGAATACAAATGGTTTAGCCAACCAAGACATGTGATTAACCAGAATGCTTGTAAAAGTCTTTGTTTGAATTTTTTAATCATAGATATATTCTAGATTTTGACATAGTATTTTTAGCATAATATAATAAGTTATAAACAGATTAAAAGAAATAAATAAATTAACGTTATTGATTCAAACTAATTGGGAAACTACTTGGACAACCAACTAACCAAGTAGGCCTGTCAATATGAATTTTTACCTGCGGGTCCCGCCCCGTTTGACCCGCTGCAGGACGGGTGCGGATCGACCATTAATTAGAGCGGGACAGGTGCGGGTTACAATTTTTTAATTTGCAGGTTAACGGATATCCGTAAATTTTAGACTCAAATTAATTTATTAAATTGAGGTCCAACTAATTTAGGCCCAAACAAATTTAAACCTAAATAAATTAATTTTATTAAATATTTTAATTAAATTATTTAAATATTTTAGAAACTTTAATTAAATTTATTAAATATTTTAATTTAAATAAATAGATATATCCAAATTTAGTTTAATTAGATTTATTAAATATTTTTAAAATTTTTAATTAAATTTATTAAATAATTTAGTTTAATTAAATTTATTAAATATTTTAATTTAATTAAATTTATTAATATTTTAAAAAATAATAAAAATGAAGTGGGTCACCCACTAATCCGCTAGACCCGCTTGATTAATGCGGGACGAGTGCGGATCTGAAAAAATTAATTCATAGGTTTTGCGGATAAAAATAATTTATGAAAAAAATCCATAATCCGCCGCGCCGCATGACGGGTCAGGCGGGGCGGGTCAGGCGGGGCGGGTCTGACCCGCTTGACAGACCTATAACCAAGTTGAGAAACTGTATAAAAACAGTCGATGCTATTATATCTCATTAATGAGTACTGTAATTAGGGTTAGATATAGGTCATGATTTTGACATAGTCTTTTGTTTGTTTCGTTTGGAAGCTTTTTTGATTATATACAGATTAATTAGTAGAGTTTAATGTAAATTGAAGAGGATGCATGAGATAATGAGAGATTAGTGAGCATTTAATGGGGTAGTTGATTCTATCCAGTAGTAGAAATGCCTGTGGAGTCATAAATGAATGTAGAGCCTATATCTTGCAAACATACACTTTAGTTCAACAGACAAAAATAATATTTTTTAAAGTTTTTATTATAAATATAACATTATTAATTTAAATTTTTAAAAATAATCCAAATTTAATATTAAAATTCCTTAAAATTTCTTGGTTAAAAAAAATTAAAACCTAATTGGAAAAAACAACCAAAATATAATATTTTAATTATGTTTGTAATTTATTTTTTGATAAATATGTATTTTAAGAAAATAATTTGTGTTATTTTTGAATTTTTAAGTTTAGAATGTTAAATTTGGAACAAAAACTTAAAAATGTGTTATTTTAAGATATTACTTTACATTTTATTCTTTTTATTTTTATTTTATATATAATATATTTATTAGATTCAAATATTATATTTGATTTGTAATTAAATATATTTGATAGCAATTGGAATAGTTAATTAAAGTTTTGTCCTTTTATAAATTATATGAAATTTAAATTTACTCATATATGTCATTACTTTTGGTTATTACGGTACACTTTTATGAAATAAATAAAAATAAGACAATTGGTTGGATCATTCTAATGTTTAGTATATATATAATTTAAGTGAAAATAATATTTTTAATATATTATTTGAGAAATATTTTATGAAAATTAATCTCATTCTAACGTGTTATTAATAGAAATATCATGTTTCGTCAGTCCCAACGAATTTCAAATAAATATATGAATAGATTTAAATTACTAGAATAATTATATTATATATCATTGTTATTAATTTGATTAAAAAGCAATATATTTTATTAAACTAACAAAAAATACTATTAAATTCGTAAAAATAATTATTATTTTCTGAATTTACATATATAAAAATTAATATTAAAAATAGTTTTAAATAAGAATTAAAATTATATAAAAAACTAATTTATATTTATTAATAAATAATATTATATAATTTACAAATATTTTTTCCACAGAAAAATATATGTTTTCATCGAAAATTTACAATTTTTCACTCAAAAACGTTTTTTTTTGCATACATTCAACATCCATTTTCGTTATAGATCACACCTTGAAATCTTACATGTACAAAAATATAAATCACACACACAAGAAATCTGAAATCATACAACCCTAAAATTTTAATTTTAACAGCCGCCACCACCACCACACCCGCCTCCACCACCACAACAGCCTCCACAACCGCTGCCACCGCAACAACAACCTCTGCTGGTCTTACTCTTTTTCGACGACGACATGACAACAAGACTTCCGTCTTTCTTTCCTAACGTCCTTTCACGCTTTTTGACGCCATTTTTAGGTGGAGGTGACGTCACTTCGTCCTCTTTGCGACGTTTGTAATAGCATAAGAGAAGGCCCATCGTGAAATGGCTATGAAATTATATGCAAGACTTTGTGTTTAAAAGTTTATGATTATGCAAATATGATTAATTGTCCAATCATATATAGATAGATATCTCCAAATTTCTCTTGACTTTTTCATGAAGTTTACAACATTACCTATTTGTTTTCTAACGTGCTGAGTAGAAACAATTAGAGTGGCAGTTTCAATCTACTAGCAAAAAAAAATATGGAACTTTTCTTATTTATTAATTTTTAAATATTAAGAAAGCCAGTTATAATAATCTTAGTTTTTTTTTCCAACATAACTTTATTTAATTATTAATATTATTATTTACAATCGCATTTAAAAAATTCAGACATGTGTGATAAATATTCCAAACATTAGATGATGTAGTTGAAGATGTTGCCAATAAATACGCCGTTTGATTTTCTGACCGTGGTTGAAATTGGAACTTGACTCCATGAAATTGTGGTACCCATAAACGAATTGTCTGAGAATATAGTTGTACATGCATATTGTATTTTTTGTAGTTGAGAATGTTGTTGAGGGGTTAAATTATCGCCCTCAAAAATTATATAACGATAACGTAGAGAGAAAACACACTGAATTGTCTAAATTAGAACTGTGAATTCAGCTTTTATTATAGTAGATCGACCTTGATATTTTCTTTGACCAGCATTCATGAAAAAACTTTTAGCATCCCGAATGATCCATTCCAAACCAGATGAATTAGTGTTCTGATTGTGAATGATAAATAATCTTAGTTATTTAGGATTTTTCTTATTTAGTTTAATTTAAATATTTTTTTTAAAAAACTAAACTTTACTATTTGTTCTTTAAATATATTGGTGGAAAAGTGTCACAAAACTATTTCACTTGCCTTTGTGGAAAAACATCGGTTTTCAAGCCATCGAGAAACGGTCGTAAAATATCGTAAAAATTTCGTTAAAGATTTCTAAAAGAATTCGGTGAAAAAATTCTGTGAAACTTTTTTGTATTTTTTTTTCTTTCAAAATTTCATTGGAAATATTTCTGTAAAGAATAGATCACAAAACTTTGTAAGGATTTTGTTTCTCACCAGATATATATATCTTACATGAACAAATAAATATATCACACGCACAAGAAATCATCGTAACAAGACCGGACTTAAGTCAATACATTCATATGCACATTGTTTTATTAATAGTTAAACCATACAAACTACACATAACTATGATCTTTTGATTTAGCCGCCACCACACCCACCTCCACAACCGCCGCAACCAGCAAAACCACCATCTCCACCACCGCAACAACAACCTCCGACGGTTTTACTTTTTCCAGACGACGACATGACAACAAGACCTCCATCTTTCGTGCCCGTTTCATCCTTTTTGACGTCACCTCTCGGCGGAGATGATGACGACGGCTCCTTCTTACGACACATGTAATAGCATAAGAGAACAGGGCCGGGCCTGAACCCAAGCAAAGCAAGTCTGTGTTTGCGGCCCTCAATGTAAATATAAAAAAATTAGTCTTTATTTCAAAAGTAATCTTAGCACAAATGGTAAATAAAAGTAAATTGTTTCTTTGAGTTCTTCAGTTCGAGTCCTTCTAATAACAAAAAATTTTAAAAATTAGAACGGTCCAATTTTTTTTGTAGTATAAAACGGCATATTTTTTTTTTGCTTGCGGTCCTATTAAATTCAAAACCGACTCTGTAAGAGAAGACCCATCGCGATGGTACTATCAAATGATTATAATATGGCAAAACAAATTATGAGCTTTTTGTCTTTGAACTTTTCTGAAAACGCAAATATCATGAAATTTTCCATTCATATATAGATATGCCAAAATTTCCGTTGACTTTGAATGTAAGGTTACAAGTTGTTAAAAGATTATACATTTGCAATGGAAATACCAATCTAAATGGAAATTTTCAATCCTATGTCATATATTTCACAGTTGAAATTCCATGGAAACAAGACACTAGAGACTTGTACGTAGATCGAATATATTCATTAATAGAAATGTCATATGTTTGTATTAAAGAAATTCGATTTTCAATGAACAAAGCACAATCATAAAAACAGTCAAGAATCTTTCTTTATCTCAGATTACACAGTTCCAAGAACACTTAAAACCCCATTAAAATTGACACAGCATAATGTCTCTGAGATGCAAAGATCAAAAGAACAATGCTGTTATTAACTTAACCCTGAGAACGTATGAGGAAAAAGAAATGGGTTCTTTTTCTGTAGAGGAAAGAACAAGAATGAGATCTAAACTCAAACACGGTGATGAAGCTTTTGAAAAAAAGTTTGAATACCAGAGTTTTCTATTTGTAGCTCTGTGACACCTCTAAAACGAGCTTGTCCATGAATTGGTACTTCTTGTCAAATCCCCAACCAGGATTACTCTGCATTTCCCAAGTTTTAGAAAGAAAGAAAAAAACATCAATATCTCTTTTACGATATCTGATGAAAGTGAGTGATTTTAGATGAAAGATTTTGAGGTTTGTTAAAGGGATCAAACCTTAAGACTAAGAGCAGCACGATCTGCAAATCGTTTCACAGAATCAGGTGCACTTTTGGGAAGTGTTGTAGCAATTCTATCGAGCTCTTCGTTCTGTTTCTTAGCAGTTACTCGATCAGGACCACTGTAGTGATCAACTATCTCTTTAATAAGGGGAGCTTGCGCCATCACTTCATCTATTGCTTCCTGAGAAAATCAATCAAGTGATCTCAAACGAAACAAAAATATTGCACAGGTGCATAAAAAGCAACATTTCCACAAGCTGAACATCATTACCTCCCATTCTTCTTGATCCTTGATTCCCTCATAAGCCACTATGAAAGGCTTCACCTTCTCAAGGCACTCACGCAGAGACATCGGAGGCTTCTCATCAATGTCAGGATTCGATCCAAAGTGAGGCATCAGGTACTCTGGCTCACACTCAATCTGCAAAGCAGAGAGAGAGATAGAGACAGAAAAAACTTAGAGGCTTAACATCCATTTTAATGTAAAAAGCAAATAATAAACAGCACTTTCTCCATCGTTCTTTTGGATGAAAGGCCAATTCCATAGCGAGAGAACAAAAACCCTCGAAAGCTTCTACATAAATCTGAGAATCTTACAAGACGAATTGGTGGCCTACTTTTGTCATTGTGCATATTATGTCAATAAATTTCTTAACTTCAAAGCCAACACAACCAATTCCACCACATTTGAATAAATATTAATGATACTACTTTTTGTTTAGTCGCTATTCCTAATACTATTTGAAGTTTCAGTGTCAGCATTCTCTGCATTAAGTTGCAAACTTTTCTATGCGTTTAAACATTAGAGAGTAAAAAGACACAGAAACTTTACCATGAGATTGGTTTCATAAGCATCCACAAGGGCATCATGAGCAGTGGAAGGCAAAGCCCTTTCACATACACCCTCAAAACCTTCTGCCAACTCCTTCATCATCTCAGGTCCGATTTTCTTAGCAAACTTCTCTCCATCAGCTGAATCTCCAACAAATATACTCAAAGCCTCTTGTTCAGCTTCCTCTTCTTTCTTATCATCTCTCCATCCTTCACCACCTCTTCCTCTGCCTCTCCCTCTCCCTCTTGCTCCTCTTCCTCGGCCTCTAAATCCTCCTCTTCCTCTTACACCGCTTCCTTCAGCTTCACCGCGCGAAAGCTCACTCCTTGCTCTTCGTCCAGCCTCTTCCCTACTCAATTGTGGCCTGGGAGTTTCATCCTTGGGCGGTTGAGCCAGCTTCTGCGGTTGTGAACGCTGCTGCAGCGGAGGCTGAGGGCGTTGAATGTGACGGTTATATTCTTGTTGAGTTTGAGCGGATTCCACAGAAGGCTTTCCTCGACCTGCTCCACTTCCTGGAACGATTCTTTGATTAGTGTGTGAAAATTCGCTTCCTAACGCATTGTACATGTTGTTAGGCTGCCCGGCTTGACCAGGTTTCGACTCTAGTGGTGGTGGTGGCGACGAAGTTGCATCCCTCGTATCCTCAAGCTTCCCAAATGCAGGCGTCTTAGGCGGCTGCGACGGAGAGTGCGGTTGCTCTTCTCTACTAAATTGGGGACGAGAACTTCCCTGAAGTTCATCAACGGCAGATACTGAACGCTGCTGCTGCGGTTGAAAACGCGGCTTCTGCGGCTGTGACTGTTGCGGCTGTGACTGTTGCGGATGATGGCGAGGAGGTTCAGCACCGAAAGGTGAAACGGAATCTGATCCAACGGATCCTCTTCCACGGCCAACACTAGGAGCATCCGGTCTAACAAAGGAGGAGAACGCAGGCGAAATCGGGTCAGATTGGATCGGACGTCCACGACCATGACTATATCCCCCGGCAGATGGAGCTTCCGACGAGCCACGTCCGTGACCCATCGATTCGTTGGCTTTACCTGATTCAGAATTGATGCCGAATTGCCCCCTTCCAGCTGCAGGAAATCCTCCATCTGCACCGAACCCGGAACCGCGCCCACGGCCACGACCAGCGCCGGACGAAGACGAGAAATGAGGCGTAGGCTGGATAAGAAATGTACTTTGCTTCAATATGGAAGGAACGGTAAAGCCATTAGGCCCTGACAATCTTCTTCCAATAACACCTCTCATTTGGCGATTTCTTCAAGCAAGAATTCGTAAAACAATGTCGATTGAGGAATCGAGGGTTTTGAGTAACTGTGTTAAATCGGAAAAAAGGGTTTCACTTAACGACGACGTTTGATACGATGACAAATTGTATAATTGCAATCTCGTCTCTGAAGTTTTTGTGCCTCACGAAAAAGAATTTGAATGTTTTGATTTGTCCAAAATAACCCATAATTAGAGTCATTACGCCAAATTTAAGCTCGTCTGTGTTAGCAAGAAATCTACTAACCATGGCTCAGATAGAAAAAGCTTCAACGAGATAAAGAAAATATATGTTTATTCCCGTAAAGAAACAAAAATATTCCATTTGAGAAAAGATAATATAACTCATGTGAGTCTCAGAACTGGGAACAAAATTCCAAATTCAAGAAGTATGTTTGATAGTTGCTTAACTGCGCTAGAAAGAAAGAAAAAAATACTGAAGAAAAAGGAAATGTTGAATCAGTCTCCTTCATCAACAAAGTCTGTTTCTCCTAGTTTGTCGATGGTGATCGAATGTTTCGTGATCTCACTGGTGTCTTTGAAGGGCTTACCCTGAAGAAACCAAAAGATTTCAATAAAAGAATTGATTATCAATGAGAGGTTTATTGAAAGAGAGAAAGAAATGTACCTTATCGGCTGAGTTCCTAAGACTATTCCGCTGCAGTTGAGAGCCGCAACTGCGCTCTCTGCCTTTTCATCCGAATAACAAACACATATTCAGTTGTTTAGTAAAACCAAGAATTATAATCCGTGAGATTGTTCCCTTTACTTGTAGCAGAATCTGAGAAGCTTACCATTGCAAATTCAACAAAAGCAATCCGAGTAGAGTGCAATTGGTCACCAAGAAGCCTCAAGCGAGTAACCTGTATAAGGGACGAAGTGGTATTGTTGCATTTACTAATATCATGTTGTCATTGAGAGAGATGAAAATAGAGTAGTTTTGGGTTCTAGACTGACTTCACCGCAGGCAGACTCAAAGAAGCTTTTGACATCATCTTCAGTGGCCTGTAAATTATACGAGTGTCTTAAACCAGGAACCAGTAGGTAAAAATGCATATATACAGTAGCCAGGAAGAAGTGTTTATACATTCTTGTCGACATTTGTGCAGTAGATGGTTCTTGTACACATCTCCCTTTCATCTTCTGACTGAATGAAACATCAAAGGAAATAGTAGAAACCATAAATTTAGTTTTACAACTCAAAAACCTAAAATAAAATTGATAAAATGGACATTCTTTGTAATTTTACCCTGGGGAGAAACGTGGGATTCACTGGAAGTATAGCAGTTTTTGAAGGTAAGACTCTAACTGGGTAATAACCGATCATTGTTCCACCGAGGCTTAAAGCCGCTCGTGCACCTTCTGTTGAAGCAAATTCTTACTATGTAAGTCACTTGAGACTGATTCTTTATAAATACGAAAAGGTTTAACTTACGGTCATCAGAAAACTCAACAAACGCAAAGCGAAGAACTGAATGTGGGTCTCCACAGATTCGACAATCAACAACCTTCAGAAGAAGAGCACAATGTTACTTCACCAACAAAGAGATAACAACCAGCAACAAAAAACATACAGATTTCAACTTACTTGTCCATAGCTGCTAAACAAGTCAGCAAGGACTTCCTCGGTCACCTAATTGAAAAGAAGAATATAGAATAACATTGATGCAAAATTGAATACTTTTCCTTAAGACCTGAAGAGAGACTTAGGTAACTTACACTCTGATCAATGTCAGAGACATATACTGTTCTTCTAATACTATCCTCTCTTTGAGCCTTAGAAGCTCTTGCAGTTAACCTCACCCTCCTCCCTTGACTGTAGTTGTTTCTTTTCTGTAATCAGACGATTTACAACATGATAAGGACAATGTGAAGATTCAATTGATGAAACGCAAGTAAAGATCATACAAGAGTTGCCAAACTTGACAATGCAACTTGTGGACAACCAAATCAAACCAAAAGCAGATATTCTATTTGAAATCATCATATGAACTTTCAAGCTAGACACTTTCCAGCACAAAACCCAAAGTGAGAAACATCATCCAGACATCCAGTAAGTAGACAAACAAGTTCATTTACAAGTCCACCAACAACCAAAAATCCAAATTTTCATCGGTGAGAAAACCAAAATTTAATCAAAAACAGAAACTTTGTTACCCTCCGATTAAGTCCATCCTTTTTGTTGTCACCGTTAACTTCTTCACCAGGTGGCTTCTTAGAAATCACGAAATCGTCAGAAGACAGAGACAGGTTATTCTTCTTGTAAGAAGGGAAAAATTCCTTAGCTTGAGGATTCAGCTTCTTGAACATCGCCACAAGCGTCTTCATTTGATCAAGCTCCGGTTCGGGTTTTGGTTCGGGTATTGATTCGGATTTGGGTTTGAGGTCTGATTCGATTTCGGGTTTAGAATCCGTCGACAAGCTCTTCTCAATTCCGCCGGCGATGACGTTATCATGAACGGAATCCACATCAGTGGAAATCTCAGTGATCGCAGCCATAGATCAAATATTTCAGATAAACTTAGAAAACCCACAACAACAAAATATAAAAATAAACAAAAAAAAGAGACGGAAACAGAAAATTTGCGAGCTTTCTCTTCTCTCTGACGTTCGTATTTCATAAAAATTGCAAAATTTGGCTTAAAATCCAGAAATGATAACCCATATAAGAATTTCAACCCACAACGACGATAATGTTTGACCGTATATTATATATGTATAAAAATATAGGAATTTATTCGGAAACTATTGTTCCATGAGAGAGAGAAATCTGATGCGGTGGTTTCAGACGGTGTCGATGAAGAAGGAATGATGGGTTTTGGATTTGAGTTCTCTTTTCGGCTGGACGCAAACTCAGAAGAGTACTTCTCTTCTTTTCCGCAGAAAAGAATATATATAATATTTTTAATAATTACCTGAAAGAAAATAAAAAGAGGAAAAGAGAGAATTTTTTTATTGTTTTATTATTCCTCTTTGGGGGCTTTTTATAATTACACATAAACCAATGGGATTCTCTATTTTTAAAAATATTACAAATATATTATTAAAATATTTTAAAATTTCTTTCTATTAAAAAAAATAAACTTTAAATAAGAAAATAGAACCAAAATATAATATTTTAATTATATTTGTAATTTATTTATAGTAAATATGTATTTTCAAAAAATAAATTATGTTAATTTTAGAATTTTAAGTTTATAATACTAAATTTAGAACACAAATTTAAAAATATATTATTTTAAAATATTACTTTTTCTTCTCTAATTATTTAGAAGTTTCTTTTTTGATCCTCATTATATACAAATAATTAGGAAAAAAGTCTACATTAATGAGTACGTCAAATTTTTAAAAAGTAAAATGAATGTATTCGTTTATCTAAAATTTAAGTTTAATGGATTGTAATTTAATAATATCGAGTAATACCATAAAATAGTATTTTTAAAGTTTTTATTCCAAACCTAATACCTTAAAATTAACATTTCTAAAATAATACAAATAATTATTGTGAAAACACTTATTTACTCTAAATAAATTATATATAAATTTAAAACACTGTAACTAGTGAAAAAATTCTTTTTTTAATTTAAAATTTAATTTTTCTATTAAAGTAAAATTTTAATATATTTAAATTTTAAATTTATGCTATTACTAAAAATTTAAACTAATGATTTTTTTATAATAAAAAAATTTAAAAAATGTTATTTTAAATAATTGTCTTTAATATATCTAGTTTGTATTTTAGTTTTTAGATTTCAGAGTTTAAACACGTTTAGAAATTACATTTACTTGTAATTTTTTGTTAACTTAAATTCTATATATATATATATTCTATTCCTCCATCAATTTCTGTGTGTTTGTTGGGATTTTAATTCCTTATTATCCACACCTTCTCCTTTTTATAGTTCACCTCTCCTCCTTAATACTTCTGATAATTTGTTTAGAAAACAATTATGGGCAAATGTCTAAAATAGCACATTTCTAAGTTTTTGTTCCAAAAATAGCATGATTAGCTTAAATTTCCAATAATAGCACAAATTTAACATTAAAATGCATTAAAACTATATTTTAATAGAAAAAAATTAAACCTTAAATTGGAAATAATGAATCTAAATACAATATTTTAAGTTTATGTATAATTTATTTAGAATAAATAAATATTTTTACATAAGTATTTGTACTATTTTGGAAATTTAATTTTATTATGCTAGATTTGGAAAAAAAACTTTAAAAAATGCTATTTTAGAGTATTAGTCAACAATTATTAACTTTCTATGTGAAGAATGTATACAAAATACAAGTTGACAAACACCATCACTTTATTTTGTCTGACATCATATTATCATTTTATTACATATTACATATATTATTATGTCTTCTTATTGTTATATGAATATCTTCTTTTTCTTTCATACAAACTGCATTGAAATGTGTTACGTTAAACTGTTTTATGGACATTATAAAGTCTGTTCTATGAACTTTCATTTTCTCCATAATTGGCATAGTAAGTTCGTTGTTTCTACTTCATAAATCTGTGGATTGTTGGGATATTTCTTTCCTACTTTTAAAATATTTGGTTTTATTTGGTTTTAGTATGATAATATTTCTTTTTGTTTTAATAAAAAAATTGGAATGATTTACATCAATCTTAAAAAGATAATACTAGACATGATGAGTATGATCTAGAGAAAATTCAATTTTGTAGATTATGAAATTAATTGATCAAAGATTTCATGGCATTTGAATCGATAGTCATAGTTTTATAATGGACAATTATTTAAAATAGCACATTTTAAATTTTCAATAATAACACATATTTAATATTAAAATATATTAAAATTTGGGCAAATGTCTAAAATAGCATCTTTCTAAATTTTTATTCCAAAAATAGCATCATTAGTTTAAATTTCCAATAATAGCACAAATTTAAGATTAAAATACATTAAAATTATATTTTAAAAGAAAAAACTAAACCATAAATTGGAAAAAATGAACTCAAATACAATACTTTAAGTTTATATATAATTTGTTTAAAATAAATAAGTATTTTTACATAAGTATTTGTGCTATTTTTGGGAGTTTAATTTTGAAATGCTAAATTTGGAAGAAAAACTTGAAAATGTGCTATTTTAGGGTATTACTCTTAAAATTTTGAAAAAAAAATAAATTCTAAATCAGAAATAGAATCTAAATATAATTTTTTAAATTTATGTATTTTTTATTTAGAGTAAATAAATATTTCTACATAATAATTTATACTATTTTTAGAATTTTAATTAAAAATATTATATTTGAAATAAAAATTTTAAAATGTGTTATTTTATAGTATTAATTTTTGGGTAATTGACTAAAATAGCACCATTTCAAGTTTTTGTTCCAAATATAGCATTAGTCATTTAAATTTCTAAAAATAGCATAAATTTAATATTAAAATAATTGAAAACTTACTCCTAATGAAAAAAATTTAAACCCTAAATTAGAAAAAGTGAACTCAAACATTATGTTTTAATTTTATTTATAAATAGCACAAATTTAATATATATTTTATTTAAGATAAATAATTATTTTTACATAATAATTTATGCTATTTTAGGAATTTTAGTTTTATTGTGCTAAATTTAGAAAAGAAACTCAAAATGATGCTATTTTAGGGTATTACTCTTAATTTTTGGGCAATTGACTAAAATAGCACCATTTCAAGTTTTTGTTCCAAATATATCACTAGTCATTTAAATTTCCAAAAATAGCACAAATTTAATACTAAAATAATTGAAAATTTATTCCTAATGAAAAAAATTTAAACCCTAAATTGGAAAAAGTGAACCCAAACATTATGTTTTAATTTTATATATATTTTATTTAAGGTAAATAATTATTTTACATAATAATTTATGCTATTTTGGGAATTTTAGTTTTATTGTGCTAAATTTGGAAGATAAACTTAAAATGATGCTATTTTAGGGTATTACTCTTCATTTTTTATATTGCATGCCAAAAGTAATTAAAATTATTGACCATAAATGTAATACATTTAAAGTTATCACAAAAATGTCGTTTTCTCTTTCTTTTCTCCACGGGTTTATCAATATACTATACACATATTGTAATACATAGGGTACGTAAAAAACAACTAATAAAAACAAAAAGCTAAAATAAAAGAAACGGTTGAAATAGTTGGCAAGTTGACTTGACATTAGTTTTACCAATTCGTTCACGGATCGGTTTTGCAATATATTGTATTTTTCTTAGATCAATATTACACGTTATATAAAAGAAAATATTTCATTTGGTTGATATAAAAAGCATTACCATGAATAAACAACTTCTTAAACGGTCTAAATATGTTGTTTTAGTATAAGCCATGTTTAATATGTTAAAAAAACTTAATTTTCTTTCTTTTTCTTGAACCGCGCCGTCAAAAGGTTAAAAGCTACATCCTTCCATTTTTATAACTGATGGTCGGTCGTTTTTACAGCATCAGCGTTGGTATCTTCGTTCTTTCTTTATACTTCTTCCTTCCCATCACCTGTTCTGGTTTTTTTTTTGTGCAGCTTCTCGATCGTTGAATTAAAGAGAATCTTGCGGTTTGGTCTTCACTTCTTTACTGTTGGCGACGCGGTTTCGACGGTGTACTGGAGATGTGTCTTGTTGGATCTCGGTTCTTATACTAGAACGTATTCTTGTACTAGAACGTATAAGATCAATTTTAGTCATTGTTAGAATCAGACGGGAAACAGAAGAGAATAAAAAGATTTATATGTTTTAATAATGGGATCGGTTACAACTTTTGTTTTATATCACTTTTGAGTTATTAAATCTATTTTTCTCTGATGCGAGTTTTTCCTTTTATAAATCTCGTCTAATAATTCAACGTAATAATCATTATTTGCCATAAATACTCATAAATGCTCATAAATGTTATTTAATGTCATTTTAAGAAAATTCGATATCGTACTTGATAGATGGTGATATCGGACGTATCTCTAAACTGTCCGTCAGCTCCTCGGTAATGGTGCATCTACTCCTTTGGTATTGCACCTTCGGTGTGATAGACTGAACCTACATTGCACCGAGCTCGGAATTCTTAGAGGACGTAGCGTACCTCTAACATGTCTATCTTCTCGGCATTTGCTTGAGGGCTCCAGGATGGTGGAGAGGCTCGATGCTGCTGATGGTCTTCGGTTTTTGAGGCGGAGAGATGGGGTGGTCATTTTCGGTGCCACTAGGGTCTTGATGAGTCTTAGTGGCGGTGAGGTTTGAGATCATTTTGTCGGCATGGTCTGAGGAGGAGACTTCTCTTAGTGTATGTGCTCTCGAGGATGATGCATAGTACAAGGTTTTGTTCGATCATTCCTTAAGTATCTTCGTCTCTGTTTCCATGGTGCGGTGGTGTTCTCTTTTAGGCTTCTCAATTAGGCTTCATATCACTGGTTGTTTCTCGTTTATGTAGCAACATCAAAGACATTTCAAAACGAAAACGCTACCTCTTCCCGTAGTTTTCTTCTCTCTGTCTTATATTTCAAATGTTGGTTTCTACTCGGATGTATTGTCACTTTGTCAGGCCACTTTGCTTTTGTTTGTTTTGTTGTTCTTCCATGCAGCTTATCCTAACATTTTTACGAAAAACACATGCATATGTACGTCCACAAAGTACAAGTTCATTATGAATTTCTAGCATATATGTGTTTTCGTGAGCATATATATATAGGCATTTTCTGTAACGATAGAGATTGAAATAGCCATAACATTTTAATAATTGGAAATGTACTATTCAGGGATTGTAAAAGAAAAGATTTTTCACCATCAGAAAATTCTATGTTCTCGATTTTTTTTTGTACATTGACACCAACACGTTGACGTGGCATCTAGAGTTCCAGATTTCATCTAGCATCCTCTTTGTGCCACGTGTTCTCTTACCGTATCTTTCTCTGTTCGTGTGGATGTAAGAGAAGAACATTTCAAAATTGTTTACTTTTTTTTCTTTTAGGGTGTGGGGGTTTGAAACCATTTAGTAGGTGATGTGTGATGGCTTCTTCTAGTTGTTTAACCATACAATCAAGCTTCTTCTCAGCGAGTTCAAGCCTCGATTCTGTCTCCAAACCCAGAAAATCTCACGTCGCTTGTCCTTCTCCTTCAAGACCTAGAAACTTGCGTATCTCTATTTGTTGTTCTATGGGTTCCTCTGCTTCCTCTCAAAAACCAGACAACGTCCAAGGTTCTACTCTTCGTCACTTAATTTGCAATAAATCTTAGGATGTTGAATTTGTAAGAACGCGATTTTCTACAATGTGGGCAACTGATAATTGTGAAGAAATTACATATAATAAAATATAAAATACCGATACAAGAATTTGGGAAAGACTCGATATTTGCAGAGGCGAGACACTCTTTCCTTAATTCTGAAAACGCCCCGTAGTGTGACGGTTGCATGGCGTTCCGAATCCCAGGATACAACTGCAACTATTCTGTCTTGCACAACCCAAGAACAGAATCTAACGAACGTTTTTCTATGTTGCACTCTCTGATTTAACATGTGAGGGATTTTATGTGTATTTTTTACACTTTTAGAATGAGAAAGCCAAAGGTTTCTTTTCCTTTCTTTTTGATTTTCATTTTTAATCTTTCTCAACCCTTTCTTAATGATCAATATATGAGTTTATAAAGAGGTTACTCCATTTTTAATGAGAATTATTCTCCACTAAAAATCATTATGACTTTTATGTTACAAATGTTACAAAACAATAAACCAAATTAATTTGGTTGTAATTTGTAACTTAACTCAATAAAGGAGATGTTGAATTTGACTTCAACAAATAACAAATGAGGTTTGAACCAAACCACAATAAAAATTGTACCGACCATTGGTTCATTTGCTAAATTCCGAAAACTCGAAACTCGAGTTCGGTTATCTCCTTCCACTAATACACCAAAGTGTATCCAAAATTTTGAGTTTTATAACAGTTTTTCTGCTTGATATACAAGAGAGATTTCACCTCTAAATTATAATGTGGGATAAATTACATTTGTTTATTTTATGCTTATCAAGCAATCCACTTTAAATACTCATTTTTCTTTCAAACGAACTTCGGTTTTAACGTCTTCTTTAGAAAACTCACCGGAAAGTGATCGACAGCCACTTTCGTAAACCGAGTTCCAACAATCCCCCACATGAATAGTTAAATTTTTATTATCCCATAACTCCACTTGATTCGAATGATCACATAAATATTTTTTGATAAATAATGTTATTTATTCAAAATAACGCATTATTTTTCATCAAAAATATTTTTCTTTATCACATATAACTATTTTCATAGTTTTATCAAGTTGGTTTTATTTTCCAACTTTTTTTCCGCTTTAATTTTTGTTTAAAGTCATATTCATGCGTCTCATCAAATATATACATCTATTACAATAGATATCAATTTTGCTAGACATGCATCAACTTTTTGACATATCACACTTGTGATATTTTTCACTAAACTTCTTCTAATCATTTTGCTTGTGAAGTAAGTGATGATTTTTATAGATATCGTTTTAAAACATTATTGACATAGTCATATGTGGCAGACCACTACCAATACGAAATTGGTGCGTCGACTCACAAAACTCATGGTCAATATTACCTCTAAATCAATAAGATTCGGAAATTAAGATAAACATCAAAATTTCATCCACATTGCAAACAAATTCATTAGTGGTAGACCGCTCTCAATTTGGGGTATCGATTCACAATACTTGTTGTCATCATAAACGTTATTGTTAACGTTTTTATTATGTTGATACTTTTTTTTCCACTTTGCACAATTGCAAACAAAAAAAAGTATATTGAGAGTGAACGAAGAATTATCGTACATCCAAATTCCTGTTCTTATGATATAAACATTTCACAAATTATCAGTTTTCGTTAGTCTAATAAACATAACGGAATTTTCAGAATTAAGATTGATAGAACGCGATTTTCTACAATGTGGGCAACTGATAATTGTGAAAAAAATTACATATAATAAAATGTAAAATACCGATACAAGAATTTTGGAAAGACTGGATTTGCAGAGCCGAGACATTCTTTCCTTAATTCTGAAAACGCCCCGTAGTGTGACGGTTGCGTGGCGTTCTGAATCCCAGGATACAACTGTAACTATTCTGTCTTGCACAACCCAAGAACAGAATCCAACGAACGCTTTTCTATGTTTCACTCTCAAACTCAACATGTGAGAGATTTTTATATGTATTTTTTACACTTTTAGAATGAGAAAACCAAATGTTTGTTTTTCTTTTTCTTTTTTCATTTTCCATCATTCATTTTCTCAACCATTTGTCTTAATGATCAATATATGAGTTTATAAAGAGGTTACTTCATTTTTAATGAGAATTATTCTCCACTAAAAATCATTATGATTTTTATGTTACAAATGTTACAAAACAATAAACCAAATTAATTTGGTTGTAATTTGTAACTTAACTCAATAAAAGATATATTGAATTTGATTTAGTCAACAAATAACAAATGAGGTTTGAACCAAACCACAATAAAAATTGTACCGACCATTGGTTCATTTGCTAAATTCCAAAAATTCGAAACTCGAGTTCGGTTATCTCCTTGTACTAATACACCAAAATGTATCCAAAATTTTTAATTTTGGAACGAGCAGATAGAACGATGGATTATTGAATCCAAAGTCTGGCCTTGAGAAACAGAGCCGAATCTTGTTTGATCCCAACGTTAAGAGAACGTTTGTAAGGTAATAATGTAAAGGTTGACCATAAAGCTGTTTCTTTGCGACGCTTAATCCAAACCCAACTTGTGAACAGAATCGAAGAACCGCAATTTTTCGGGATAGGAAGTTGCTTCATGTAGCCTTAGTACTCTTATCAGTAATGAACCTGATGAAAAAAACTTGAAACTTTTTGGGTCAAAAATGTAGAAGATGAAAGAAACAACGGATTATTATTTAGTCGCATACCTTCAACTCCGATGGCTCTGTGAGGAATCTCGAGCGCTGATCTCAGCTTCGACATTGGTGGAATCTGACTGCAAAATGTATGAACGGCTCCACGAGTCTCCTGAAATTAGGGGTTTTAAGGCAAGAAGACGAAGAGGATAACGTGTACACGTGTCAGTTAAAACGTCATTTGTTAGTTGTGTGAGGTAACAACCAAAAAACTAAAACTAAAATTATATAAATTAAATCGTGAAAATCCGCCCAACAATTGGACCGGGACAACGACCCGACCCGGCGCAAAGCAGCAATCTTTAGGTATTGTTGCGCCGACTTCAGAACTTCATCGGAAAAATTTGCGTTATATTCAAACGAATGAAAAAAAAATGCTCGCTAAGCTCCGGATTAGTAAGCTTGTCTCGTTTTGTTTACCTCGGAGAATCTTCGAACGGAGATTTCTGGTAACCAACAACGCTTTCTCTAACGCTGAGAATTCAACGGTTGTCGACATCGAGTCGCCGGAGCTTCCGTCTTGGATTAAAGACTTTATCTCAAACAAGCCTTCTTCAAAATCGGTCTCTGACGATGAAGATTTCGTTATCCCTTCGTTGGCGGGTTGGGTCGAGAGCCAGAAGTTTAGTCGTGCAGAAGTCTCATCGGGACTTGTCGCGAAGAAATCAATGGAAGATATCGATAAAGTCTGCGAATTTCTGAATAAAAAGGATGCTTCTCCCGGGCATGTTGTTAATGAATTGAGTGGATGCGATGTGGTTGTATCAGAGAGTCTGGTTCTGCAAGTGTTGAGAAGATTTAGCAATGGATGGAATCAAGCTTACGGGTTTTTCATTTGGGCAAAATCACAGACAGGTTATAGGCATTCAGCTCAGACTTACAACGCAATGGTTGACGTACTGGGGAAATGCAGGAATTTCGATTTGATGTGGGAAGTAGTCGACGAGATGAAGAAGTGTGAATCCGGGCTTGTCACGCTCGATACGATGAGTAAAGTTATGAGGAGATTGGCGAAATCCGGGAAATACAGCGAAGCTGTTGATGCTTTTCTAGAGATGGAGAGGAGTTATGGTGTGAAAACAGACACTAATGCTATGAACAATTTGATGGATGCACTTGTGAAGGAAAACAGTATAGAACATGCTCATGAAGTGTTTCTGAATCATTTTGATACAATCAAGCCAGATTCTCGGACATTCAACATTTTGATTCATGGGTTCTGCAAAGCTCGTAAATATGATGATGCTAGGACGATGATGGATTTGATGAAGGTTACTGAGTTTATTCCTGATGTTGTTACTTACACAAGCTTTGTAGAGGCTTATTGTAGGGAAGGAGATTTTAGGGTAGTTAATGAAATCTTGGAAGAAATGAGAGAGAACGGGAGTAAACCTAATGTTGTGACTTATACGATTGTGATGCATTCTTTGGGCAAATCTAGACAGGTAGCTGAAGCTTTAGGAGTCTATGAGAAGATGAAAGAAGATGGCTGTGTCCCTGATGCTAAGTTTTATAGCTCATTGATACATATTCTATCAAAGACTGGTAGGTTTAAGGACGCAGCGGAGATATTTGAGGACATGACGAAGCAAGGAGTTCCTCGTGATGTTTTGGTCTACAATACCATGATTTCCGCTGCAGTTCATCACACACGAGACGAGCTGGCTCTACGGTTGCTTAAACGGATGGAGGAGGAATCCTGCAGTCCAAACATTGAGACTTATGCTCCACTGCTGAAGCTGTGTTGCCAGAAGAAGAAGATGAAGCTACTTGGAGTCCTGCTGCATCACATGGTGAAAAATGATGTTAGTATTGATGTGGCGACGTATATTCTTCTCATTAGAGGTTTGTGTATGAGTGGGAAGGTTGAAGAAGCTTGCTTGTTCTTTGAGGAGGCAATGAGGAAAGGAATGGTTCCTAGAGATAGCACTTGCAAAATGTTGATTGAAGAGCTTGAGAAGAAAGGTATGACAGAAGAAAATCTCAAGATTCAGAGTTTGGTTCAATCAAAAGTGGTGTCAAAGTCATAGTCATTTTACATGTTGCGTAGAGTTTTAAGAGTTTGGAGTCATGGCTCAAAGTTTTGTTACTGTGGAGTTAGAATCATTATACTCTTTTAAAATCTTGTACTGAAATGAAATAGGATCAATGTTTTGTAATGTTTGATGAAGCAAATTATGTTTAATCTTTCTCGCATTAAAATATAATTTTCAATGTTTTTAACCCCACAATAAACAAATATTATCACCAGTGGTAACGTTTTAAAAACAGCAATAAGGGTTTTGTTTTTATAAAATTCCTAATTTTGTTCGTATCGTAAAATACATGTCTTCCCGTATTTGAATAAATTAATAAATAAAAGTTTAGAATAAAGGGTTACGAAGCCGAACCCTTTGTTTAATTTTTTTTAACTTGTTTGGTCTTCATCTCGCGCCGTCGTTCACTAAAACCTCTCTGAAGCAAGCTTCTTCGATCCTCGTGTGGTTTCGTTGTTAACTGTAAGTTTTCTTCTTGACGGTTCGTATCTTAGAAATCTGAAGTAATTTAGATTCATAAACCTAATTTTGTACACGTTCTACTGTACAAATAACGATATCTAGGTTAGAGGAGCTATAACCTTAAGTCCTTAGGTTAAGAATCTAATTTTATCGTGAGGACCTGTTATGGAGTCCTTGTGTCAGCGCCGACCCCGTATTGATTCCCCAGATTTTAACCAGAAGCTTGAAATTCTGAGTAGTTGGAGTAATTTGGGATTTATGCTATCCTAAGTCGTTTTTGGTTTTGTTTTTTAGTTTTGTGTCAATCTATATGTTCCTGCCTCGATTCTGAACCCCTGATCGTTGTTTTTGTTATCAATCAAATTTGGAGCAGATGTCATTTGAAGAAGATTTCGTGGACGATGATGAGATGAACATGATTGATGAGGAAGGAGAATTTGACTCTGAAGCAGAATCCCTTTCAGATTCTGATTCAGAAAAGGAGATCACTGAAAAATTATCTGAGCCCACTAAGACTGCTATATACAACAGAGATGGGTTACTTGATAAACTTCAAGACATAAGCTGGCCAGAAGATGTTGATTGGACTCATAAGCTTTCGGTTGAAATTGATCAGGGACAAACTGTGGATGTGAACGATGACCTTGCGAGGGAGATGGCGTTCTACACACAAGCCCTTGAAGGGACGAGGCAAGCGTTTGAGAAACTGCAGGAAATGGGACTGCCTTTCCTCAGGCCATCAGATTACTATGCAGAGATGGTAAAATCAGATACACATATGGAGAAAGTGAAGTCTCGGCTTCTGTACGAGAAGAAACAGATCGAGGAGGCTGAAGAGAGGAGGAAGGCTAGGGATAACAAGAGATTGGCTAAGGAAGTACAGTCTCAAAAGATGAAGGAACGTGCAAAGCAGAAGAAGGATGACATTGAGTCTGTGAAGAAGTGGAGGAAACAGAGGCAGCAGAGCGGTTTCAGTGAGAAAGGGGCTGGAGAGCTGGATCTTGATTTTGGAAACGGAAAGAGTTTCCAGAGAGGAGGTAAGAAAAGACCAGGCGTGTCTCCCGGGGATCGATCAGGAGGCAAAGGAAGGCCCAATTCGAGGATGAATAATAAGAAGAGGGAGTTCCGGGATTCCAAGTTTGGCCATGGTGGTAGGAAGGGAATGAGCAAGCAGAACACTGCAGAGACAACAAATGACTTCAAAGGCGGATTTCGGGGAGGAAAAGCCAGCGGAAATAAAAGACAGAAGAGATAAAAAGGTTTGATCACCTAAACCCATTTACAACTTCGAAACTAAAAACTATTTGTCGTCTTGGATTCTCTTTTGAGAAAATGTTTTTTTTTGTTATGTAAAACCGTCTGAGTAAAGGGTTTTAGGACTAATATATTTAGTTACAGTGTTATACTAATCATTTCTTGAATTAACAGAAGGCCCATGTGTTTTGAAGAACTTAGCTTTCAAGAAAATTCCTCTTTGGAACAATTAATTAGCTACTTTATTTCATGGATTTAAAAGGTTATAACAATGTTGCTTCGTCCTTTTTCTCTCAATCTCTGAGGACTGATAGATTCCGTTTTGGAGTTTATGTTCTTTCTGTACAACACAAATCCTTAAGGGCAAGCTAAGATCGTTTGCAGGAACCCAGCCTGATATTTGAGCTAGCTCGCTGATCCAGATCTTGTTCTATCTCCAAGCCCGGTTCATCTAATCCTTGCAGATGATTTGGAGGAGCACTTGGAATCATCTAATCGTTGTCCTCTCTCTTACAGTTTTGTATGAATCTTGGGAAGTTTACATAACCATAGGGGTTCTAGTTTTACTTTCCAAACTCACTTTTTCCTTACAAAAATTCATAATCCTTCAAGCACAACCGAAATCGATTTCAGATTTAAACTACCCTTCCTTAAACATAACATGTACTATGTAAAAGTTTCACTGTAAGTTAAAACTAGAACATATGATAGAAAAACAACATAAAAAAAGCTTAGAACATGAAAGATCCTGGAAAAAAAAAACAAGGTTTTATTCTGGAACAGGAACCAGACTTGGAACGTAGACATAGCCGCACACAAAAGGCCTATCATTGCAAAGCAAATCACATCGTCCTGTCTCAACTTGTTTTTTAAAACTCCCATCTTTACTAATCTCGTAAACACTTACGCAAACATAATCATCTCTTTCATCTTCAATCTCTTCCTCGCACCATACCATGATACTATCGTTGTTGCCAATAAAGTAACTTGGATGAGCAAGATCTTGATCGGTATGTAATGTCGGAAGATCGGGATTAGTCAAGTTTAAGTACTTGGTCCAAGAGACAACCTCATCGTTCAATTTGTTCGTCACCCAAACTTCAATCTTCATTGTTTCACCACGTTGATGTAACAAAGAAAGTCCCTCTCCTCTGAAACTTGATAAGGCTGCTGTATCTAATACACCGCATTTGAACGGAAGATCGCATATATGTTTGAATTTTTCCGTTGAAAAATCAAAACTTTGGATGAAAATTTCGGATTTGTTGATCCAGTGTGCAACCCAATACATGTTTCCTTTCACAGAGACACCTTTACAAGGTGGATCTATAGACCAATCAAAACTAGCATCATCAAGAGTTGTCCATGAATCAGATTTGAAATCATAAATCTGAATCCTTGGTTCATAAGATTCATTCATTTCACTCTCTTCGTCTTCAACCTCTCCACCGAAAATCCTTATAATTTTGTATTCGTCACGAGAAGCATTGTCGTATCCAATACCGTAGAAATCATTACAAGAGTAAAAATCCATTGGTTTGACCCATTTGATTCGTTTCAAGAATGGATTCCATACTGCGAGTTCGCAGCTTCTTGATCGTGTGTTTTTGCATCTGCATAACAATAATCCATCGCAATGAAGTATGTTTGAAATCTCAGATATATCGTGAAAATCGTCTGGGATTAGTGAAGATGAGCGAGCACCGTTCACTGGATCGATGATTTGAACCGTATGATCGATTCTTAAGAATCTTTCTTGGACAAGATTGAAGTATTTGTCGATGAATCTTTTGTCTTTCAAGAGAGCGTACCATTGTTTGCATGTCAATTTGAATTGTGTTAGATATTCGATTGGAATCCTACAAAATATTTCTTCAATTATATCAATAGGAATCAATGAACGCTCTGAAGAAGCCATGAAAATTGAAATTTGGAGAAAAGAAAGTTATGAAACAAAAAAGTGGTCTTTCTTCTGAATTTTACGTTATGGATTATAGCAAACAATTAAACATTACCACTTGTTTTTTTGCCTTAAATTGTGACGTGACAATGCTGAGAGAATGGCTTTTTCCGTATATGTACTTGTTTCCTCTTCTTTCTCGATTCTGTTTTGAGATTTTTAATGTTAGGAAAATTTATGATACGATCTGTAATCTTTTTGTTTTGTTAACAAAAAATACAATACGTTAAAACTATTACTATTTTTTCCCATCAATTGAATTTTATTATCAATCAATATCATTGTTTAAAAGTTTGTAAAGAATAAGGACAAGTTAGAAAAAATATTCCAATCATGATATAATAGAAGATGTAGCCAATGCATGTTCGTCTTGATTGCATAATTACGGGTGGTGTTGAAATTTAATTATTTCAAATTTGGGAATCCAAAATTGGATCGTATGGATATAATGTTAGAACTGTATAATGAAACTTTTATGGTTTACAAGATTATTTAAAGTTGAACTATCTATTTCAGAAATAACATACTTGAAATTCGTGCAGTAAATTTTGATTCAATAATTGTAAAACGTTTTTGAAACTTACCTCTTCCAGCCTTATTAAAAACACGAACAATCCAATCTAATCTTGGAAAAAATTGACTTCCGGATTAACAGCATTGTAGTTACACATTTAACTTATTGTGGCTGTGGTGATTTTCATTTTTTAGGTACAGTAATAACATTCGTAGATGATTGATTTGCATCTATCTTCAAATTATGGTTTATCTATTCCAGAATATCTCGTTGACTTTTTTGTAACAAAATACCCACTGATAAATCTTTATTGTTAAAGATAAGATTATTTTTGATTTTTCATAACCGCCATAATAAAATGAACGGAAGATAATTTTGTGACGAATCGGAATTAAACCGGAGTTAAACAGATTATAACTTGCTATTAAAAATTTAATATTGTCATGAATACTAGTATTATTCGTATTACAAATGGTTGTAGTTAAAATACTTATTTTTTTTCCATGTCATGCGTGTAGCTCTGTTTATTCATAATACTGATCATTATAGGTAATATGTTGATGCTTTAAATGTGACTTTTAAGGGTTAAAACTTAAAACTATTACTATTTAGGAGGTGATTAGGCGACTGTTAAAGATATTCTAGAGTTATATCTAAATTATGTTAAAAATATTTTATTTAGATAAATATCGGTAATTTAGATATTCTAGAGTTTTAAGAAAAATATTCGTGTTATTCCATTTCTTTTACTATTTTGTATTTTTTAGTTAGAAATTAAAATTTTACAGTTTTAGTTTATCAATCGGTTTGTTCACCGGATTGTTAAAAACCAAACAATTTTGGTTTAAACCAAGATAATTGCAACAGAAGGGGATGTAAACAGCATAGCAGTATCACGTGACTTGGCAGCACACAACATTAAACATAAGTGTGTCTTAGTCATGCGACTTGAAGTACAATAAAACACGTGTTATCAGAGAGAATCTATCAAATCAAGAATCACCGTCCGTACTTATCTTCCGTACCACATCCACCCAACTGTGATCCATATCTTCTGTGTTTATATTCTTCCTAATATCAAAGTTATTACATTTAAATACGTGAACACATAATACTAAGAAGGTGAATTTACTAATTTTATTTTATTATTTTAAATATTAAGAGATATATTTTCGGACAATTATTGAATGTTTTCTTCATTTTTTGTGTTTGGATAATCGTTTGATTGTGCCCAATCGTGGTCATGGTGTGTAAGAACACTCGTCACCATGCATGTCAATCTCTCTTTCCTATATAAACTAAAACCACCCATCATTAATTATTTCTCTAAAATAAAGAAACACATCAACAACAAAAATGGCAATGATCAACAAAATAATCGTAACGTTTCTCCTTCTTATCTCCTTATCTTTCTTTCACTGCTTAGCCTTCCAAGACTTCCGTGCGGACGTCCAAGAGTTCGAACCACCGCAGCAAGAGGAACAAGAAGGTCGTCCTGGCGGTGGCTCCGGTTGGGGATGGGAGGAAGAGACGACGAATAATCCGTACCACTTCGGGAAGTGGAGTTTCAAGAATTGGTTTGAGTCAAGGGATCAAGGTTTTGTGAAAATGTTGCCAAAGTTCACTAAACGCACATCGAATATCTTTCGTGGAATCGAAAACTACAGATTCTTGATCATGGAGATGAAGCCCAACACTTTCCTTGTGCCTCACCATTTGGATGCCGATATCGTCTTTCTAGTCCTACAAGGTTAATTAATCCTTTTTTTTTTCCTTTTAAACACGTATGCTCTAACCTAAGGCCTACAGGCTGTAAAGTCGACACAGTCTCTTATTCTTTAGAAAGTAAAAATAAGTAGATGTTATAAATAATAAAAATTAAAATTGCAGGGAAGGGAGTGATTGCTTTTGTGAATGATAAGAGAAATGAATCGTTTCAAATAGCAAAAGGTGATGTGGTGAGAGTTCCTTCAGGCCTCACTCACTTTTTCACAAACACTAATGACACCGTTCCTCTTCGCGTCGCCGCGATTGTCGTCCCCGTCAACACTCCTGGCCACTTCCAGGTTCATTTTTTAAAATTTATATATTGACTATTTCATTACTTTAATTAATGTTAAATAAATCTTAATTATATCTATTAACATGGTTTAATTAACCTCGATTTGTCCTATAGGTTAACTTCCCTGCTCGATCCCAATATCAGCAATCGTATTTCACTGGGTTTAGCAAAGAAGTACTATCTGCCAGTCTCAACGTATGCTTCTTTTACTTTTTTATTTGTCTTTTATTGTTTCGCAGTTAAATGAGCTTTAGATTTGGGGCAAAACTCGAGTTTGAATATTTTAGTAAATCAGAAATTTAAACTTTATCTATAATAAAATGGACACTTGGTATTATATTATTGAATTTATAGATACCGGAAGAATTGCTAGGGAGATTGATTAAAGGATCACAACAAATGGGACAAGGAATTATTCGGAGAGTTTCACCCGACCAGATTAAGGAACTTACCCAACACGCTACTTCTCCTTCAAACAAACACAAACACAAAGACAAAGACAAGGACAAGGACATGGGCGCAATATGGAGCCCTTTCAATATCCTCTCACAAGATCCAATCTACTCCAATGATTTTGGTCATTTCCACGAGGCACATCCCATGAGGTTTAGTCAACTCCAAGACCTTGATATCTCCGTCGCTTGGTCTAACATATCACAGGTTTACAATCATTAACATTCCTTAATTCATATGGTTAGATTTAATCAATTATCTGTGCTCACCGAAAAAACGCTGGTTATGTACTAATATGCATGCAGAGATCCTTGTTCCTTCCTCATTATAACTCGAAGTCAACATTTGTAACGTTCGTGGAGAATGGTTGTGCCCGCTTCGAGATGGCTAGTCCTTATACATTCCAAGGAGAACAACAACAATCATGGTTTGAACAAGGAGGAGAAGAAGAAGAAGAAGTAGGAGAAATGAGTGGACAAGTACACAAGATTGTCTCACGCGTCTGTAAAGGCGAAGTCTTTATCATTCCGGCAGGTCATCCATTCGCTATTCTCTCACTAGATCAAAACTTTGTCGCGGTAGGGTTTGGTATCCATGCGTCCAACTCCACAAGAACATTCCTTGCAGGTAAAGAAACGAACTTTTGTTTTTCTTGGTTTTAAACTTGTGTGTTAAAACTTGTGGTTTGGGCGTAATTAGGGCAAGAGAATATGCTGAGCAACCTCAATACGGTGGCGAGGAGGCTGAGTTTTGGTGTGGGGAGTGAAATAGCGGAGAAGTTGTTTACGAGCCAAAACTATTCCCACTTTGCACCAACGATTCCTAGCCATCAGTTTCCAGAGAAACAAAAGCCACCATTGTTCCAATCAATCTTCAACATCGCCGGCTTTTGAGAATGCATCTTTATAGTCTAATTCACAAAGAAAGTAAGTGTTTCGTTGGTGTATGTCTGAAGATAATAAAACACAGCGCCGTTATGTAACTTCTGTCCTTCTGAGTTTCTTGACTTGTACATTGTTGTCACGGATCTCCTCTGTTCCATAAATAATAAAACCTCCCTGTTTGGTTATGGTGTGTATAACGGGGGAAAACTTGGGTCTATTTCTGTGTTCTTAATTCATGAAATCAAGAATCTGTTAAACATTACAAATTTTGAAGACAGTTCAAAAATGATTAGGGGATGTTATTCAATAATGGATCATAATTATTGCACTGGGTTAGCTTTTTTTTTTAATAATTTGCTGTAACTATTTCAAATGATTCAATTTACAAATATCTTCAGAATAATATTGGGTTTAAATAAATTAGAGATTATTAATACTGGATTTTAAAATGTAACTTATAATTATTTGTTTGTTTGTGTATAGAAATTCATCACTAAATAACAATGTTTAAATGTAATTATATGTGTGCTGTCGTTTGTGTAAAAAATAAAAATCATTCTAATCAAAATAGACTCTGAAACACCATCGACCCTATTTTGCTTCCTCACCGGAGAAAAAGTAAATCGGAACCGACGGACGAAGAATTGGAGTCTTGAGAAAAGCAGATCTGTAACAGAGGACAGAATATGGAGTGCGTATTCGGTTTAGTCGGGAATGGATTCGCCATCGTTGCGGCGGATACATCGGCGGTTCACAGTATCCTTGTCCACAAAAACAACGAAGACAAGATCATGGTGCTTGACTCCCACAAGCTTGTCGCTGCCAGCGGCGAGCCAGGCGACCGGTAGATTACTCATCCGATAATCCTCTTCCTCTGTCTCTATGTGTGAAACGGCTGCGGTGAGTCAGTAAATAATATTTTCGAATTGGGGTTGATAGGGTTCAGTTTACGGAGTACGTTCAGAAGAATGTGTCGTTGTACAAGTTCCGAAATGGAATCCCTTTGACTACCGCTGCTGCCGCCAACTTCACTCGCGGAGAGCTCGCCACTGCGTTGAGGAAGGTGAGCTCTTTTCCAAGCTCTGCTCTTAATTTTCTTTTTTCGTTTGGGGATTTGCCTTTTCTTCCATTCTTCTTAATGATGATTTTTGGTTAATTGGTTACGCCCATGGACAGTTTTTGTTAGGGATTCTGATCTTTTGCCTTATAATCTTGTAAGCTATCGTGGTTGTTGGTGGAGTATCTGCAGATATTTGAATACTGAAGCTAGTTAAATGTGTGAGAGCGTGGTTTTGTGAGTGCTTGAAGGCGTGATTTTCTTAGGTTTATTCTTCTGAATATGTGAATTGAATCGAAGCTTCCCTCTACGATGCTGTGGTTATGATAATACTAATGTAGTAATGTTGCTGATAGCCAATGCGTCTTTATTTCTTAAGCTCGTAGTCTCTCAGGTTTCACTTCCTTTTCTGTGTGGCACAGTGGCAGTGATAAGATTTTTTAGAGATTGAAGTAGCTCTGAGATGACTATAAATTTTTTATTTAGTTTTGTTTGCCTCATTAGGACTTCAAAATAATTAGTTGTTCAGATAATTTCCACTATTGGGATTGTATTGTGATTATCCTAAACTTCAAGGAATTACCCCATTCCATGCTCGAATGTCATGTAAAGCATGGTACGTAGTCCACATGATCACTATGGGAGTTTCCCTAAATTGTTTTCATGTAGAAGAGTACTGATATAACTTTTTGTGGAAAAGATGAAACTTGGGTTGAAACCGTTAGTTCGTATGTTCAAGCATTGTTATGACTTTGTGTTAGGCTTTACGAGGCTAGAAATGAGTTTGTTCTCTTTCAAGGGTTCTCTGGTTTGCGTGACTTGATTATGTAAAATGTGATACTTTAGGCTAATATATTATCATTTTATGATTGATATCCCAGCTCTGGGTTCCTCTTTTCTGTTTTGTTTATGATTGACAATTTATCATTTGATTGCAAGAAAGTTTAGATATCTCCTTTGTTTGTTGTTTTCTTTTTGCTCCGTTTGATCAGAATCCGTATTCAGTGAATATCCTGATGGCTGGCTATGACAATGAGAACGGTGCATCCCTTTACTACATCGACTACATTGCAACTCTTCACAAAGTTGACAAAGGAGCTTTCGGATATGGCTCCTACTTCTCCCTCTCGACAATGGACAGACACTACCGTAGCGACATGTCTGTAGAAGAAGCCATTGAACTGGTGGACAAATGCATTCTTGAGATCCGATCAAGACTGGTTGTTGCTCCACCAAACTTTGTAATCAAGATCGTTGACAAAGATGGAGCTCGTGATTACGCTTGGCGTCAGTCCGTACAGGATGTCACAACTGCTGCTATCTAAGAGTCTGTTCTGTATTTGATTTAAGAAGTTACGGTTGGTTTTTTGAGTTTGGAATTTGTGTTTTGACACTTTTAGTTTTGTTAATCACCTTTGAATGTCAACTTAAATCTCCAAAATTCAGCACCTAAAAGAAGATGATGTAATACTTCAAACAATAGTACAAAATAAATCTCACTCCAAACAAAGACAAGCTTATTCTACAAAGCAATGAAATCAGTAGAATCTGAGAGCTATGAGGCCGATGCTGAAGAAGAAAATAGATGGTGAAAGCGCGTAGGCGGATGAAGGAGTGAGAGAAGGTCGACTGCTGCTTCCTCCCTCATCTGTTGTCGGAGCTGCACCGTTGACGGTTGGGGTAAAAGGTCGGGTTGCATCAGACTGTGGTGTCTCAGCTGCAGGAGTCGGCTCTGGCACAATTGGAGCCGTCGCTGGACCTGGAGACATCATCGGTCCAAATGTAGCAGCAGGTCCTGATCCAAACCAACAAAATTAAACTCTTTACCAATTTATATTCCAAAAAAACTAATTATATGATCAATAGAGATGTAGTTACCAGGAGTAGCAGCTGGAGAAATATCAGATGTTAAAAGAATGGAAGATCAAACATAAATTCAATCAGGAATATCAGATGCAATATATAAACTATAAAGAAGAACTGGTATATCAATTATTTGCCTTTGCACTGAAGAGGTACTCTAGGCATGTTACAAGCACGTGGAAGAGAGACGGCGGTTGTACGGTTAACCGGAATATTAAAGGGAATACTTCCAGTGACAATAAGACAGAGACATCCCATTCCTCCGGTTGTCAAAGACTTCAGTGAGTTACAACAATCAGACGACGGTGAAGTTCCGTTGTTGGTCAAGAAGCTCATGCAAGGAGCAACCGTGGTCATCATCGTCGGTGTACATTGGCTAAGCGGCGGTTGCTGGCTGCGAACGGGAAATGCTAGCACTGCGACTAACGCAACCACCACTACGGCTATTACCGGAATGTTTGACATTGTTATTGTCTTCTGAGATTTGTATTTTAAGTGTGTTTGTGTCTTTTGCGATTAAAAAGGAAGGAATTGTGAGACTGGTTTTATAGGTAGACAAAAGTGGAGGGAAAGGAGGCAGTGAGAATGTGTAGGTCAACTACTATTAACTAACTACATTTGTTTTTGTTTATTGGGTCCTTGGTGTTAGTAGATATCCAATGGGATCGGTACACGTGTATTAAGATGAACCACTCTTCCACGGTTGTGTCTGTTCTGGTGATTAAGCAAGAGATCAACGAGAGTTGACATTTAACTTTGATAGAATTTATTAGCTGAAAAATGATCATTATCTTTTCCATATTTTTTTAAATAGACACATTTATTCCCTAACTATTCAGAGCACAAATTGTTTCTAATTAGTACAACGAAGTAATAAGAATAAAATTGGATTTTTAGTTAAACTTTTGCATTGGAAATATAGAATGATATTTTTTATAAAATAAAAATAAAATCTTCATAAATGAAATGAGTACATTCTAATGAGGCAACGTCTCAAATGCCCCTAATTTATAAAAAACAAACACTCATACCCTTATTTAATCTACATACCCCTATAAATGTATTATTCCTAAAATACCCTTAATGAAATTCTACTCAATAATTAAAAAAAAAAATTAAAATCGAAACTTTCTCTCTCCTCACCATTTTCTCTCTCCTCGCAATTTTCTCTCTCCTCTCACACTTTCTCTCTCCTCTCATCTCTCCTCTCATCTCTCCTCTTTCCCACGATCGACGACGGAAAGAAGACGGCCACCATCAACGCCGCCACGTTCCTTCTCCCTTTCTCCTCCAGCACCACTGAATCGATCATCCAGCTCGCCGTCGACGCTGCCACGATCTTCAACAAACTTAAATTAAGGTTTACATTAAGGATTTGTGCAAAAATGATTTATTTGTAAATTTAGGATAAAAACCACTATTTTGATCCACATTGAAGTTATATCTATGTTGTATGGGCCGATCTCGAACGCATTACTATGTGATGTATTGTGGATGTTGAATTTTAGCGAATCGTTTGGAATTAAGAAAGATTTGAGGCCAAAATCATTGTACAGTCGTAGGAGAACTAAGTAGAACTAGGTATTACTAGAACTTACGGGATGAAGATAGTAAAACTACTAGAACAAGTAAAACTACTAACACTAGTATTACTGATGAGGAAAATAAAACTAGTAGAACTAGTATTACTAAAAAGAAAAATAAAACTAGTAACACTGGTATTACTGATGAGGAAAGTAAAACTAGTAAAACTGGTATTACTGACGACAGTATGAAACAAGTATTACAAAAAAAAAAAGTAAAACTAGTAGAACTGGTATTACTAAAGGGAATCTTGTAATGAATATTTGGTAGATAAAAATGTATTACTAGTAGAACTAGTATTACTGAATGAACTTGCTAACTCTTTTATATATTCTTCTGTAGGAGACAATGAGCAAGAACGTAACCATACATTTTGACTACGGGGAATTTGTTTCAAAGGATTGTATATGGAATTCGAAAGGTCGTATGTATGGTATAATATTTAAGAATACAAGTGCGGAGGATATAACGTTGGCGATGTTAGAAGCTAGCATATGCAGGAAGATTGCGACAGATGAAAGTAGGACGAAGTTAAAATTGAGTTACATTCCATTGTTAGTGGGAGCTCAAATACCAGTAGTTATTATCGATGATGAGGATGTGTCTGTTTATCTAGATACCATAGATAATGAGAAGCGTAGATGTATTTTATACGTGGAAGTCATCACAACAGATCATTACTTGGAGCAATTTTCAAAAGTGGGCCGAGATAGTTCGTGTGGTGTGAACTATACGTCTTGCATTCAATATATGAGGAAATTAATGCATGTGCCATTGTACCTTACGTAGGTGGAGCAGAACAACGTGATGGCGAAATTGATGAGGATGGTACTAGAGATGGAGAGAATGTACGATATGGTACATATATGGGTAACGAGTTTGATAGCTCATCTATGCATGATAACTATGTTGAGATTCCATATGATAGTCAGTTTATAGATGCATGGAAAGACGGTATGGGTATTGTGGTCGGACAAGAGTTTGCAACGAAGCATGCATTGCAAGATTTGGTGGACAGAACCGCATTTCAGAATTGTTTTAGTTTTACGATAAAAAAATCTGACAAAACAAGATTAGTTTTACAATGTCGTCAAGAAAGCTGTAAATGGCGTTTACGAGCTGCGAAGATTGGAAGGTCAGATTATTTCTCGATTAGAACTTACAACAACATGCATACATGCTCTCGGGGTAGTTCGAGTACAAGCAACAGTAAAAGAAAAGGCACACCAAGATTAGTTGCAGATGTTTTGCATGCAAATTTTCCAGGACAATTGCACACCCCTACTGCTAAAAGTCTTGTATCTCTCGTTCAAGGTAAATTTGGTGTGAAAGTATCATATTCGACAGCGTGGAGAGGGATAAAGAAAGCTCTTACTGATGTTCGTGGTACTCCAGCAGAAAGTTATGAGGTTTTGTACCAGTATTTGTATATGTTGGAAAAGGTTAATCATGGTACATTAACAAGAGTGAAATTGGACGAAGCAACAAAATTCAAATATCTATTTATCGCATTGGGAGCTTGCATCGAAGGGTTTCAATGCATGAGGAAAGTGATAACGGTGGATGCAACTTTTCTTAAGAATGGATATGGTGGTGTCCTAATTTTTGCGACAGCTCAAGATCCTAATTGTCACCACTATCCCATAGCCTTTGGGGTACTTGATGGCGAGAACTACGCAAGTTGGACATGGTTTTTTGAAAGCCTGAAAATCGTTGTTCCCGACTCTTCAGATTTGGTATTTATCAGTGACAGAAATGCAAGTCTCATCAAGACAATTACTGAAGTTTACCCGAACGCGCATCATGGATATTGCATATGGCATCTGTCTCAATTTGTGAAAGGGCACGTTTCCAACGTAAACAAAGACGTAGTTGCTTGGAAATTCATGGAGTGTTGTAAGATATATACAGAGGCTGAGTTCATGCGGGTTTATGGTGAATTTAGGACTAGATATCCTTCTGCAGCCAAGTATTTGGATGAAACAACTGATGTTAAACATTGGACGAGGTGTTATTTCCCAGGCCAAAGGTACGACATATACACAAGTAACTGTGCGGAGTCATTGAACAGTGCATTTTCGAACTGTAGGAAGTATCCCTTACTACCCATGATTGATGTGATTATCTCAAAAATCTCTGAATGGTTTAACAAGCATAGGAAAGATGCGGTTTCTGGATCGGACTACCACAAACTAGTGCCTTTTATGGAGAATTTAGTTCACAATACATGTAAAAAGGCAGCTGTCTTAACTTTGACGGAGCTAAACAGTTTTGAGTTAGAGTACGTTGTGAACGGAAGTGATGGAAAGACGTACTTGGTGAATTTGATAAGGAAAACTTGCAGTTGTAAACGTTTTGATATCGACAAGTACCCTTGCGTACATGCAACAGCCGCTGTCATGGAATACATGAAGCGTGAAGATAGAGCACGGGATATCGTTTTTCATGATTTGTGCTCAAAGTATTATTCCGTGGAGTTGTGGGCACTAGCATATAGCAGGACAATTTATGTAGTACCGGATAAGTTTGAGTGGAATATCCCGGATTACATCAAAGAATTGCAAATTATGCCTCCGAACTATAACAATAAAAAAGGAAGAAGGAGATTAAAGAGATTTCCATCTACCGGAGAACGCCGCAAACGGACTAATAATAGAAGGGTGCCAAGACGGAATTTGTCATATTGGTTATTTGGTAACGCTAATAGTGTATGAGTAATTGTATTTTTCATTACGTTATTTGTAGTAATGCTTATTTGTGAACATTTGTAAAAGACAACTTTCTGTTTTGGAGAACTACGTAACACTAGGTTGTACTACTATCATATCGGAACACTAGGTAACATTAGTATTACTCAACCTATGAAGTAAAACTACGTAACACTCGTATTACTGTTATTCAAAACTTGTAAATAATGAATTCAATTTGATTTCACGAATTTATCACAAAACAAACATAAAAGTTAACATAAACCAATTTTTGTTGTATAAGGAACTATAAAATCTCAAAAATATGTATTCAATATAACAATTAAAAATCAAGTCATAATAAGTATTTGAAGAACATATTCCACTAAACACCTTATACTTTTATAACCACTCTCTCATAATCACTCATTTCAAAACGAAAACACACATAACAGAACTTTCAATAAATATTAATATACAAAATGCTAACAATCATAATTTAACTGATTATAAACTAATGTAAAACTAAAAAACTTCAATTTTTAGTTGGTAAAACTAATTTAAATCGAAAACACCCTAAAATAACACTATGTACAAAATCCGTATTACTAAAAACTTCTGTAAAACTAGTTGAAATCGGCGGCTCCCAAAAAAGGAAATGACGGCTACAAAAAAAATGATGGTTGCCAAAAATAGAAAGTGCCAAAAAAAAAATATTTTTTAAAATTTCAAAAATTTGGAATATTTGTATGAATTTTTTAAAATTAATTTTTTTTATAATTTTTTTTTAAGAAAACTTAATTTTTAAAATATTCGAAAGTTTTAAAGTTTGTAAAAATTATATTAATCTACAACATTTTAAATTTTTAAATTTTAATCAACCATAATTTTTAAATTTTTAAATTTCAAATAAGTCTGAAAAAGTACAACATTAGTTTTACGTAGTTCTACCAAATGATACGAGTTTTACAAAATAACAACAAGAGAGTTACGAAATCAATCAACCATGATCTTCTCAACCATGATCTTCTCAATCAGCATTCCTTCTCCGCGTTGGCCACCTTGTGTAAGGAGTCTTCACAGCACCGGAAGGGTTTCTTTTCCTCTTTCTAGTGAACGTACGTTGTATAGTACGCTCCTCGGTTGCATCCTCGGTTGCATCCTTGGTTGCATCCTCGGTTGCATCCTTGGTTGCATCCTCGGTTGCATCCTTGGTTGCATCCTCGGTTGCATCCTTGGTTGCATCCTCAGTTGGTATCTCCCTCGGTTCTGGAATTTTAGCGCTTTCCACCTCCAAATCACCTTCTCCACCGCATATGGCTTCATCTCCGTCCTTTGAACCCTATAATCAAAACAAATAGTTATACTTAATATATATATAAATTATTAATTCTTATTCGAATCTAAGTAATGCAAACATATTTACCATTCCAATATCAATGGTTGTATCATCATCTGTTGTTGGACTTCTCTCCACGCCTTTCTCAACGCTTTTCTCCACATCCCCGTCCTTCTCACACTATAATCAACATAATTAGTGTTATGCCGTATTACTCAGTATTACTTTTTTTATACAACACATTTACCGTCTCCTCATCAATGTTCCTATCATCTGCCCTATCTTCGTCCACATCATCCTGCCTATCCTCTTGCCTATCCTCCTGCCTTGGACTTCTCTGCAAATCCTACAATTCAAAAGCAATTAAATTAAGTATTATTAAAGGTTTGTAATACTAAGTAACACCTAATATTACCGTTTCGTGTTCTCCAACACCACCGCGATACATCTCTTCATACAACCTCGTTGTTTCTAACTTGTCTTTTACGTATTCTTCCAGGAATACGACCTTTGTGTATACTTCACCATTTTTCTCATCCAATTTTTCTATTTTCTCATTCAATTTCCCTATTTCCTCATGGACTTTTTTGAATCCCTCCTCCATCTTCTTCATGAGCTCTACAAATGCGGTCATCGGCGCATTATCACTAGCTGCATTCTCCATTTGTTCAGCAATGGGTGTATGGGGTGCAAGGGGTGCATCGGGTGCATTCACGGGTTCTGCTCGCGAAGCCACGTCTTCGTTGAATATTTCCTCGAAGAATACCGGTTTCTTGTCATGAAGTTGACGTTTCGTCCAACTTCGGATAATGACATCGTCATTATCCTCAACGTCTTCTACTTCATAGATTTCAGAAAGTAGTCCTTCTTCATCAGGAGATGCCACCAAGATACTCTCAATATCCTGAAAAAAGAAATGTGAACATTAGTTTAACATAATAAAAATATAAAATAGTAACACTACGGAAAACTAACCTTAGTGCTACCAAGTGATTCGTTGATCTCATCCAGCGTGAAGCCCTTCATAGCACTGCGCTTGAACTTCGTCTTGCACATCCGAGGACACGTGCTATCAGCACCAGAAACATCTTCCCGGAATTTCTTCCTAAGCTCGGGAATAGCCTCAAACGCTAGAAGCTACACAAACCAATATTATTAGTTTCAAATATAAAACAAGTACAATTTAGCAATAATTAAAATGATATTTACCTCCAATGGTGTACAAAATATGGGCATAGTCCACTGGGTACCCTTCACCACACCTCGGAAATGATCCATTGTATGCGAGATCTCTCGCATAATGTGATCAAAAGACAATCTCCCCCATGGAAATGTCTTGCAGAGATCGAGATCGCTCACAGCTCGTTGGAAGAATGGCTCGACGGCAGGTGCATCTTCTCCCGTCTTTGTGTGTCCTATAATAATGCTTGATAGAAAATATAAGACAGCCATCTTCAACCTATCTTGCGATGGTCTCATACCCTTCAGCTTCTCCTTTACATCTGCGTATCTGACCTTTGCACCCCTTCCGAAATGCTTTTCAATAAAGTCCATACTACCTCTACTTTGGTAGTTCACGGGATAATTCCGGCAGTCGAGTCCGGAGATTAATGCGTGTTCTCTTATCCCATACCGGATAGGAGTACCGTTTACGAGAAACCAAGCTTCTCTTTTTCTTTCCGTTCGCACAGTGCGAACTAGGAGCATCCACAATCCCATCACTTTGTGGTTCTTATCTTTTGATATATGGAAAAAATGCTTGAATTGTGGATGACGGTGAAACCACCTCTTTTCGTCCACTCGAAGGGGGTACTTCAAGTTATCTAACGTCTCCACCGCTTCAGTGATGTAACACCTCGTGGGGATCTTAATTTTCTTTGTGTACTCGGATGGCTGAAAATACATTTGCATCGGCTGTAAAGCCTCTGTTTCCTCACCAGAATCCTGCAAAACAAATACAGTTTTACCCAGTGTTACCAAGTGTTACAATTTAGATTCAATTTTTGCTATATAGTTTTACCCAGTGTTACCTAGTGTTACAATTTATATTCAATTTTTGCTATATAGTTTTACCCAGTGTTACCTAGTGTTACAATTTATATTCAATTTTCGCTATATAGTTTTACCCAGTGTTACCTAGTGTTACAATTTAGATTCAATTTTGCCGAGTATTACAAGTACTATTATGTTTGTTCATTATTACTAGTTTTGCTCAGTGTTACTAAACACAAATTATCAAGTTTAATACATAGTTTTACCGAGTCATTGCAGTTTTACTTAAGTGTTACTAGTTCTCTTTAGTGTTACTAGTTCCACTTAGTGTTACTAGTGTTCCTTAGTGTTACTAGTTCCACTTAGTGTTATTAACCCAGAAAACATCAATCCCAACATAGTTTTACCGAGTTCTTCTAGTATCACTACCAAGAATATCAGTTTTACTCAATTCTACGTAGTTCTACCACTAAAAATCAAGACGTACCGTTGAATCTTTGTCGGAAACAGTTCGCGAACTGTTTCCTTCCTGCTCAGAATCAGTTGGATCTTCGTAAACAACTCTAGATCCAGCTACAACAATCCTTCTTTCTAGATTTTCTCCTCCGTCATTCGGACTTTCTCCACGTCCGTAATTAGCATTTTTTGTTCGAGCCATCCTGCAAAAAAACAACCGAATTAGCACACCCGAAATTCATAAAACCTAATCGAAATCGACACAAACAAAGTTTTCTTATGAAATTTCAAAATTATTAACTTAGTTCTACGGAGTTTTACTTCGATTTACCGATGAACAATCTTCCGGGTTGAATTTCAAGCTGATTTTTGGGTGAATTTGTAGAAGAAGAAAACGATTTCGAGGTGAAGGAGATGCTGCACGTTGAAGAGGATTTCGAGTTGAAGGAGATGCCGCAACAAAGAGTGAAGAACTTAGAATGCAAAGAAGAGGGAGAGTGATGAAAAGTGTGGTCGATCGTGGGGAAGAAGAAAGGGGGGCGATTTCGCGATCGTGGGGAAGAGGAGAGAGGGCTCGGGTGATTTTCGCGAAAATGGGTTCGAAATGGGACCGATTTTCAGTTTAATTTTGCCCTAATTTCGATTTTAATTTTTTTTTTTTTTAGTTAAACCGGGTCAACCCGATTTAACTGGGTTCGGGTGGATTTTCTGTGGTTGGATCGGTAATTATGTTCAACTCTCAGGTTTTTTTGTCTTTTGCTTACATTTTTCAATTAAAAATAAATGTTGAAAAAAGGAGGGGAGATTTGAGCATTTGATTTAAAAGAGAAGGTATTCCAGCATTTGATTCCATTCTAATGGATATTCACAAACTATACCATAAATAAATGGAAAAAACAATTAGCGTCTAACAGATTAAAAAAATCAATGATACATCAAGTAGTGATTTAAACCCGAATCCGATCCGTTACTCGAGTCTCATCTCGATATCCGATCATATATGAATAAATAGTAAAATGACTCACCATTGAATCGAAATTTAATCTAGAAGGTCACAAGACTTGTAAAAGACGATTATTCGACACCTTTTACAAGTCAAAATAAAAATACAAGAAATGGACCAAATCTCAATAAAAGTATACAAAACAAATAGTAATTAGCAAAGACTCGAGAAAGCTTTAATCAAGAGAAGTAGTTCAACAACCAACTTAGACCGTTAACGAGACCACCGACCCCAAATTCTAAGGGAATCTGTTCTGTTCACAACATAACATTTCGTGTCCGAACAGATCAAAAGACATAATACTTGACACAAGCTCCTAGAAAAGTTGGTCAACTAAATTAAGCCACCTTTTGTCATTTTCTACTCCCACGATTCCTTATTTATACCCAATCAAACGAACATACATTACAAAAAAAAAGAAACACAAAGGATTTCTATTCTCCATACACATCTTAAGGAAACATGAAAATGGGAATGGGTTTATTGTTGCTTACAGTTTTTATGGCTGTGATGTCTTCTACAAAGGTTTCTGCTCAGTCGAGTTGCACAACTGCATTGATCAGCATGTCTCCATGTCTCAACTACATAACTGGAAACTCTACCTCTCCGTCTCAGCAGTGCTGCCGTCAGTTGGCTAACGTAGTCCAGTCTTCCCCTGACTGTTTGTGTCAGGTTCTCAACGGTGGAGGCTCTCAGCTCGGGATCAACGTTAACCAAACACAGGCTCTTGAATTGCCAAGGGCTTGTAATGTTCAGACTCCTCCTGTTAGTCGCTGTAATAACGGTAATAATTTTAGAAAAGAGCTATAATCACTTTATGAAGATTGTTCGAGTATCACTACTTGCGAGTCTTAACGCAATATTAACATTGTGCAGGTGGTGGTTCTACTTCTGACTCTCCTGCAGAATCACCAAACTCTTCAGGTAAATGACTTAAAGCCGTTGTAAGAAAGAAACACCAATCTCAATAGTCTTTTTGTTGTCTAATGCAATCCATGTCTGGAATATTTGTTAGGACCAAGAAATGGATCAAAAACTGTACCAGTAGGAGACAGAGATGGACCATCGTCTGATGGAAACTCTATCAAGTTCTCATATCCTCTTCTTGCCTTGCTTTCTGCAGCTTCCTACATCGCAATCTTCTTGAAATATTGATTTGTCTCATCCACGTTTCTCCTGAAACCAATGAAGCTCTCATGCCACTCAGATTGCATTCTTTATTTTTCCCTATGTATTCACATTGTTTGTGATTTTGTGTGATGTATTTTATGCCTACTCTCCGGATGATATTGGTATGTAGCAACGGAGAGCATGTTGGATCTCATTACCTTTTACAATAAACATTACTTTCCAAACACAATTGAAGAAGAGAACATTTGCTCAATCAACGATTATCGGTTTAGATGGAAGCATCTAAATGTTTTGAATCCAAGGCAAAGAGCTAAGGCAGTATATACAAACGATATCCCAAAAGAACGAAAAACTTGTGTCAACTTTTGCTATTCCTATAGAATAAGGCAGGCTTTACGCGGCAAGCAAACAATCTCGTTTATGAAACATGGGATGTAATTCAACATAAACTTCTTAAGTTAGATATGAGAAAAACCAACCTTTAACCGATGTACGCCATGGGAAAACACCAACAGTAGAGTAGACAACAAGAATCCATATAGGAGTCAAACCAAGAGAAGACAACAAGCATTCACAAAACAGAAAGCAAGAAGCCTGATAAGATAATAAAAGGTACAAGAGAGAATTTTAGATTAAAATTTCCTCTCCCTTCATGAACAAGAGAGTTCTTTTGTTTCCGTACCTCAAGCTAATGAGTGCTTGGAACCCTGGAGTAGAAGATGCCAATCAGGGCTTGCGCTCTCCACTTTTTCTCTCCGTATGCTTCACTAAATGAATGCTATGAAAACTCTATCCACTAGGATACTTGCCCTTCACAAGGGGTGAAGAAGGTATTGAATGCTTGTAATAGAAAGGAGAAGATGCAAATCTTAGCAATAAGATATTGTACACCAGAATATATTGATCTTAATTCATCTTGCGAACTGACCAAGAGACAAGGAGCAAAGCTAGTGAACAATTTTCAGCTTTCTATTACTAGGAAACATCACATTGCATAACAACCATGTTTACTATGTCACGAGCTAATGTTACAGAAAGTATAACGGTTATCAGACGAAAAGAGAATGAAAGATACATAAAATGATTTTCTACAACTATTAATACTAAGAATGTGACGGAGATCGCACAAATTCCTCGAGTTTTTCCCAGACTTCTAATGCAGCAGCCCGGTCATGATGCCGCTTATTAATTCTTACTAATCTGAGAAGTTCAGAACACACAGAAGAAGTTCATATATTCATTAAAGTTCTCACCGAAATAATCTTTACATTCCACGGTTTCACCGTCTTCGCTGATTCAGTACTATCATCTTCAAACCGCAAGAAGAATCCAATGACTGCAAACAATAGAAAGAAAAAAAATAAGAAACAAAATTTCAGCCCCAACTAGATTCAACCCACACGAGATCAAACCCAAGCAGGCAGATTCATTAACTCATTCAAATCCCAATCCAAAGAAAACCAAAAAGATTTGCACTTCACCATCTAGTACTCCTAGAAGCATTATTGCATACTCTTATTGAATATCTCAAGATGGTCCTTGGAAAGGCCAGTCCTTGAACTGCCAATCCTTCCCCAATACGAAAACCGCAACAACACAAAGCATGATGTTAAATCCATCAGCCCAATCTTCTGTGGGCTCTCGAGATCCAAACAAGCCCACTGCACATGAAGACAACATCCAAAATGTCGCTGTTTCAACCTGCAACAAGAACCGAGGAAGGACACTTAGAAAATCTGCAGCAAATGGTCCACACTACAACAGCAACCGTTATGCTCCCCTCCAAGAATGAGCTGTCACCAACACCTGTCAAGATCTCATTTGTTCTCTCTTTCTATTTAAACTATGTAATGCAATCACAATCGATTATCAATCAATGAAGGAATACAATGAAAGTTGTTCAAAACATACCTTCTTAAAACCTCTGTTTCTTTAAGTTTTCATGGTATCAGAGCCATGGAAACTCTTCTTACAGACCCTATTTCAGCTTCCTCTCTCAGCATTTCTCAATGTGTGACGTTAAAACTCACATCTTCAAACTACTTGTTTTGGAAGACTCAGTTTGAGTCATTTCTCTCCAGCCAAACTTGTTAGCACAAGGATTGCGGCTGAACAGATGGAGCAGTGTGCAACACGCAAATCTGGAAGCGGGAAGTTTGAGAGTGCTGACGTGGCACAATCTCATTGGAGATGAGATATCAAACTGTGTAAGGAAGAAAGGATATTCGAAGAAGGCAAGTTCGTGGTGATGAATATTGCTGAATATTCATTTAGGAAAGAGGAAACCCTAGTCCAGACACATATAAAAAGGTTGTGTCGTGAGGCAGCTAGGGTTGTCGCTCAAGTGAAGAAAGAATTGCTCTGTGTGTAAGGCGATTACACACGTTCTCTGGTGAGTGAATAAAGAGTGATCACAACTGTTGTTGTGGGTGAGTTGGGTAGATTAGGAATTGGTCAGTGGCATGCTAAGTGTTAGCAGTGCATAAATCTGATTAAACACCATTGTAGAATTGTGTTTAAGTGATTTCTAATATAAGTTTTGTGTGTTATACAAAGTTGCTGGCATTCTCTATACTCTAGTGCTTTCAATTGGTATCGGAGCGGGTCACCTAGCATAAATCTGAGATTTATCAACAGGTTGAGGTCCTGAGACAGAGTATGGAGACACCCACGGAACTCTTTGCTATGCAAAAACCACTAATACTGGATGAGAACAACTTCGGTCATTGGAAGGTGCGTATGCGACAGAGGATTCGAGGAATAGATGAAGATGCATGGACAGCAGTGGAGGACGGCTGGGAGGAACCATGGATATTGAATCAGGAAGGTGAGAAAATACCAAAACCCAAAGAGAAGTGGACAGATGCGGATAAAAGTGCATCCAAATTCAACTCAAAGGCTCTCACAGAAATATTCTGTGCAATCGATCTGGATCAATTCAAGCTTGTCCAGGGATGTGCGGCAGCGAAAGATGCGTGGGACATCCTTGTAAACTCATATGAGGGAACATCGTGTGTGAGGAGGACACGACTCGATCATCTGGCTTCCCAGTTTGAAAATCTGCGGATGGGAAGTGATGAATCCATAGCAAGCTTTGGGGCAAAATTAAGCTCGATTGCGAATGAAGCAGCTGTGTTAGGGAAGGTGTACAAGGACAAGAAGCTCGTCAAGAAACTGTTGAGATGCCTCCCAGGAAAATTCGGACCACATAAGGCAGTTTTGAAACTCGCCATGAACACAGACGACATGAAGTTCTCACAACTAATAGGGATGCTAAAAGCTGAAGAAATGGAGAATGTTGCAGAGCCATCTAAGTTGGGAAAAGGAATAGCCTTCAATGCCGAACAAGAGTTAGAACGAATGAGGATGATTGAAGACAATTTGAGTCAGAAACTAGAGGAAAGCATGGGTCTGATGGCAAGGAGTTTCAAGAAGGCACTTAAGCGCATTGAGAAAGGACAAATCAAGCCGCACAACCAAGAACAGGGGACTTATCAAAATCGCTCCAGCAATAAGCCACAGCGGATGGAAGCTGGAAGATCAAGTAGACGACAAGACGTGCAATGCCATGAGTGCAAAGGATATGGACATTTCAAAGCAGAGTGTCCTCTCACCAAGCGCAAGGAACTAAAGTGCTATGAATGTAAAGGAGTTGGTCACATTAAATCAGAATGTCCGAACCTTCAGAAGCGCAACGATAAGTCGCTACTGAGCTTTAGTGAGACCGAGTCGGATGACAGTGAAGAAGACGATGAGATGTTAAACTTTGTAGCATTCACAAGTGAAGTAGTCAGGGAATCCGATCAGGAAACTGATTCTGATGATGACGGTGAAGTGGATGCGAAGGCGGAGTACCGACGTCTCTATGACTATTGGGTGGCATTGAGCAATACCAACCTTCGACTCCTCAAGGATAAGGCCATGCTGGAAGCGAAGGTCAACATCATGGAAATGGAGTCTAGCAATAAAAGGAGCTGTGAATCTGAGTGCAATGCTGCTGAAGTAGAAACAGTCAGACCAAGCGAACAACATTCAGATGCCAAGAGGATCCAAATGCTAGAAGCAGAAATGATAAAATTGAAGGATCTTCTAATTCAGACAAAGGAACGCAATCAGACGCTAGAACACAATCTAACAGAGAACTACAAAAGGATTAGGCTGCTGAATCAGGGTTCAAAGGATCTGGATAGGCTTCTGGAGATGGGAACTCCCACTGGACGTACGTGGGGTCTCGGTTACAGAGGATACACAAAGAGGGGCTGTGTCACAGAAAGTCCTGACTACACAAATCTCAAAAACTTTGTTCAGAGTGAGAAAGTGGAAGTTCCAGGAGTTCAAGGTGGAGAGTCTGAGAACAAGGAACTTACAGTAAGAGACAGAGATGAAATCCAAAGAGCCAAAGAGCCAAACGTTAAGGGGTGCTACTTTTGGGGGAAGAGTGGGCATATTAGACGCAATTGCTACAGGATGATCAATCGCATAAGGCAGGCTTGGAAGTCAGGTAAGTGCTTTCTTGAGCCCAGTCAATTTAAGAAAGTATGGATTGACAGGAATTACCTGTACTACTTGAGTTTGTCTGAGTTGAACAAGGAAAAATAGTGCAGTGCTCCAGAACAGACTCCCGGCTCGAACAAAACAGAGGAGGAAAGAATGTGTGGTAAAGTGGCTTACATCTCAGGAACTGATAAAGAGTCGACACCATGGTATTTTGACAGTAGCTGCTCACGGCATATGACTGGTAATCAGGGGGTGTTGGAATCATACAGAGAAGTCAAGGCCGGGAAAGTAACCTTCGGAGATGGCGCAAAAGGAAAAATATTAGGAGTTGGAATGATTAGAAATGACTCGCAACCTCCACTGATGAATGTCTACTACGTAGAAGGACTCAAGGCGAATTTGATCAGTGTAAGCCAACTATGTGATGAAGGGCTAAAAGTGTTCTTCACTAAGGATGAATGTCAAGCGATGGATAATCAAGGGAACTTGATATTACATGGGTCCAGGTCGAGTAACAACTGCTACATGTGGAATGTGACTGCCAAATGTTTGTCAGTAGTTGAATCTCAGTTGGAACTGTGGCATAGACGACTCGGACACATGAATATACATGGTCTTCAACGAATTGTGCAAGCAGAGGTGGTTCGTGGAGTTCCCAAGCTTGAAAAGGAACTTGGGAACACATGCAAAGGGTGCTGCAAGGGAAAGCAAATAAAAGTACAACACAAACAGGTACCTGAAATCGGTTCTAAATGAGTCTTGGAACTGATACACATGGATTTAATGGGCCCAATACAGACAGAAAGTATTGCTGGTAAGAGGTATATTCTAGTTATGGTAGATGATTTCTCACGGTTTACTTGGGTGAATTTCTTAAGGGAGAAATCTGAAGCATTTGAGAAGTTCAAGATCTTCACACTACAAATGCTCAATGATGAAAGGAATATTGGTCAAATAAGAAGCGATCATGGTGGAGAATTTCAGAACGAGGTGTTTGAAAGCTTCTGCAACAAGTATGGGATTAGACATCAATTCTCAGCACCAAGGACTCCACAACAAAATGGAGTGGTGGAAAAAAAAAACAGAACTCTACAGGAAATGGCAAGAGCGATGATGCACGCAAACAATGTGGCTACATGGTTTTGGGCTGAGGCAATAAGCATGGCATGCTACATCATCAACAGAGTTTATGTTAAGCCGGGTACCAAGACTACACCATATGAAATTTGGAAAGGGAAGACCCCAAATTTGAGCTACTTTCATGTTTTTGGGTGTGTATGTTACATACTCGATGAGAGAAATCACCTTGGAAAATTTGACTCTAGAAGTGAAGAGGGGTTGTTTATGGGTTACTCAAACCACTCCATGGCGTATCGGGTTTATAACAAAAATCTTAGGATGATTGTTGAATCTGTAAATGTTATGTTTGATGATCGAAGCATATTAACAGCTGAAAGAGTTACACAGGAAGAAGATGTGCAAGGCAACCAGAACAGAGCTGATGCATCACTGCCCAAGGAGGACATTGTTAAAGATGAGGGCACAAAGGAAGGAACACGGGCAGAGAATCAGTTGCAAGTGCATCGTAACCACTCAGTAGGTGATGTAATTGGAGATATTCATGGTGATAGAAGAACCAGGAAAGTTCAGATTGATTTCAAGAATATGGTCAAGTTGGCCTCTTTTGTGTCACTCATAGAACCGAAGGATGTGAGTGCGGCACTGAAGGATGAGTCATGGGTAGCAGCAATGCATGAGGAACTAGAGCAGTTCAACAGACACGACGTATGGGATTTGGTGCCTAAACCAAGCAATGCCAATGTTGTGGGAACAAAGTGGGTCTTTAAAAATAAGATCGATGAAGATGGAAACATTGTTAGAAACAAGGCACGTTTGGTTGCTCAAGGCTACAGTCAGATAGAAGGAGTGGACTTTGACGAGACCTTCGCACCAGTGGCACGTATGGAATCGATCCGGCTACTCTTCGGCATAGCATGCAAGATGGACATCAAGTTATTTCAGATGGATGTAAAAAGTGCATTCCTGAATGGGCTACTACAGGAGGAGGTGTATGTGACACAACCCAAAGGGTTTGAAGACTCTAAGTTCCCCTCACATATATACAAACTCAAGCGAGCTCTATATGGACTTAAGCAAGCACCAAGGGCATGGTATGAGCATCTCACTCAATTCTTGTTAAGATCTAACTTCAGAAGGGGGAACGTGGATAAGACCTTATTCATTCAAGAAGAAAAGGGTCATATGTTGATGGTTCAAATCTATGTTGATGACATCATATTTAGAGGAACCAGCAAGGTACTTGTAGATCGATTTGTGATGAATATGACGCTAGGAATTCGAGATGAGTATGGTGGGAGAGCTCAACTACTTCCTTGGACTACAAGTGAAGCAAACATCAGAAGGAATCTTTGTGTCACAAAGCACCTATGCGCGGAATCTTGTGTCTCGATTTGATATGCAGACATGTAAAGCTGTCGTCACGCCTATGAGCACTACTATCAAGCTGTCCAGAGATGAAGAAGGACCACGAGTCGACGAAAAATTATATCGAGCCATGATAGGGAGTTTACTCTACCTGACAGCAAGCAGGCCGGATCTGTGCTACAGTGTGGGAGTGTGTGCAAGATACCAGGCCAATCCACGGGCATCACACCTATTGGGTGTCAAGCGCATACTGAAATATGTGAAAGGGACAGCAAACCTAGGTATGTGTTACACAAAAGAGACAAATACTAACTTGGCTGGTTTCTGTGATGCAGACTGGACAGGTAGCACTGATGATCGAAAAAGTACCTCTGGTGGATGCTTCTTTCTTGGAAATAACATGATCTCTTGGCATAGCAAGAAACAGAATTGTGTGACTCTATCTACCGCAGAAGCAGAGTACATTGCCCTTGGCAGCTGTTGTACTCAACTACTATGGATGAAACACATGTTGGCAGACTACGGTATGAATACTGCACCTTTGCTTATACATTGTGATAATATGAGTGCGATAAACATATCTAAGAACCCGGTACAACACTCTAGGACTAAGCACATAGATATAAGACATCACTTTGCCATAGAACTGGTGGAAGATAAGACTGTTGAAATTGTACATGTTACATCTGAGAAACAGCTTGCAGATATCTTTACTAAGGCATTAGATGCAAACACATTATCTCATTAAGAAAGGCACTCGGAATGTGTGAGCTATGACTGCCTGTGCAATAGTGGGGAAGGAAGTTTCAAATGTGTGTATGTATGTCACAATGATGAGAGAGGGTATTTCTAGTTGTATGACAGGTAGATGGTGTCAATTATGAGTCTCTAGGTACAAATGAACACTCGGGGAAGGGAGTAGATAGTGATGTGCCATGCATACTCGACAAACAAAATATAAGAATGAAAAGTCGATAAAAAAAAGGGGGGGGGGAGAGGGGATGGCACATACAAAGGCCTGAGATGATAGGATACTCAACTTGGCGTAAGATGCTACCACATTTTACTCTAGGCTTGATCACTGTCCGGATTGGGCAGAAGGTAGTACTTAATCGAGAAAAGGTGTTTTCGGGTCAGGTTATTACCACAATCTAGACTGAAATAGATCCAATTCGAGGTTAAGTCCCTTCTGAGGAAACAAAAAAGAAAAAAAAAACAAAACAAAAAAAAGGGGGAAAAGATAAGACTATTCCCATAAAAGTGGAGAAAAGGTAACTTCTCTATGTGTTCGAGATTAATGAAATGATTAGTTGGTACAATATCCTGGTATACTCTTTGGATTGACCTCCTCAACGTGACTGCATCACCTATGTGACTGTAATTCCCATTTGTGCACAGTATAATTTGAATTCATATATTTCTATGGGTTTAGTTGAGTTAATTTTTGTTCTTATTATTTTCTTACAATTTTCATTTTTTAATTTTTTAGTTGAGTTGATATGCAGTTTGTGACAGTCTATATCTTTTCATCGGTTCTCTGAGTCAAACTGTTTGTGCTTCGAGTGTCTGAAATTTCTCCTTGCTATTGGAATACTAGCACATTTCTTAGTGTGCAACAGTTAAATGCGTTCTGTTATTTGTGGCACTAATTTTAATTTTTTTTATGTTGAACGCGGGATGAGCATTAACACCTCGGGCGTATAAAAGAGAAGCCCTTTCACCCTCGTATGCATCCCACCCCTCAAAGGCGCCGGTTGCCGAAACCCTAACACCTTCATGGCAACTCCGAGAAGGCCTTTCACGCGCCGTGCGGCAACCCGCGAACGAGAACTTGCCGCCGCGATGTTCGACGACAGAGCCCCTGTTTCTCCCTCACTCCTCGCCCTTCCAGCACCTCCAACAACCTCCCGTCCTTCGCGCCGTTCTGGGAAACAACCCATCGCCGACACGCCCTCACCTCCCGAATCCGACGCCGAGGATCCACGAACTGGAGGGGATTATCCCTACCTTGAAATCGAAGCCCGATTTGAAGCTAAACGACCCAAAGTTACTGAGGTCTTTCGGCGAAATCCGGAAATTGCAAAGCCTATGACACGCGCCTTCAACCAGCGTTTTGTCTCTGCCGATGCTGCTTACCGGATGAAGCAATATCGTACTCGGGAATTTCTTGACATGAAGTACATCAAGCTTGAAGACCAGAACCTCCGGGAAGTGAAGGTGCTCATTGAGACAGCTGGACTGATCTACACTGTACTCGATGTAAGTCTCTATGTACCAGAAATTGTGAGGGAATTTTATGCAAATCTAGGGGATATGGAGTATAGGCTCGGCACAAATATGGTCTATGTTCGTGGGTTGATGTATGATTTCACTCCGGATATCATCAATGAGATGTATTCACTAAGTAATTCAGAGAGCTCGGCTCTTTCGAATGGCTGGCTCACTGAAAACTTGGATGCCGCGGTGCATACACTCACGGGTGGTAAGTGGAGTCGCTGGGAGGGTTTTTGCTCTAAACATATGACTCCTCTGATGCAGTTGTTGTACAAGTTCTGTTGTCGCAATTGGTTGCCTACCTCGAACAAGACTTCAATGATCAAAGGACGAGTACAATTTCTCTTCATGTTGCTTCAAGGGAAAGCCTTCGACTTTGGTAAAGTCGTCTATGACCAGATTCTGAAAATTGGTCACACTCCGGACAGAACCACGCGACTCATCTTTCCCAACTTGATCCATAATCTTCTTATGTATCAACGACATGTCCCTGGTCACCGTAGTGATACCCCCTCTCGGCCTCCACTTCCAATGGTGCTTGATCCGAAACAAGGCAGAAGTTTGAAGAGAGAGGACGCCGGACCATCTACACCACGACTTTTGGATGACTTGAGAGAACTTGGGCGATTGGTTAAGGCCATGCAACTAAGGGTTATTGGTATTTACTCTCTTCCTTGTATTGGCATTGTGATCTAATGTGTTTCTCTCATGTGTGTTTTTTGTCTAATTATGATCTCAAGAAGAGGGAGAATACACGGTTGGCGGTAAACGCCAAGATGGTGAGGATACGTCTGAAGGAGGACATGAGTCCGGAGAGGAGAGTGGCTAACGTGATCCTACATAGGAGCTAGTAGATAGGGGGAGCCATTGTGTTTATCATAATGTGATTTTTTTTTCTTTGGCTCTGCCTTCTTTTGCTAGTTATGCTCTGTTTTCTTTAGAACCTCTGGAACATGTGTGATGTTGTGTAAGAGCATTGAAACTTGTGGTAAACTAATCTGGATGTTAATCTGATAGGATTAAGACTACTTGTATGATGCATGTCATGTGTGTGTGGAGTGTGTTAATGATGATGCAGGTTTCTGGAGATCTCACATTTAGACAAAAATGGGGAGATTGTTAGCACAAGGATTGTGGCTAAACAGATGGAGCAGTGTGCAACACGCAAATCTGGAAGCGGGAAGTTTGAGAGTGCTGACGTGGCACAATCTCATTGGAGATGAGATATCAAACTGTGTAAGGAAGAAAGGATATTCGAAGAATGCAAGTTCGTGGTGATGAATATTGCTGAATATTCATTTAGGAAAGAGGAAACCCTAGTGCAAGACACATATAAAAAGGTGGTGTCGTGAGGCAGCTAGGGTTGTCGCTCAAGTGAAGAAAGAATTGCTCTGTGTGTAAGGCGATTACACACGTTCTCTGGTGAGTGAATAAATAGTGATCACAATTGTTGTTGTGGGTAAGTTGGGTAGATTAGGAATTGGTCAGTGGCATGCTAAGTGTTAGCAGTGCATAAATCTGATTAAACACTATTGTAGAATTGTGTTTAAGTGATTTCTAATATAAATTTTGTGTGTTATACAAAGTTGCTGGCATTCTCTATACTCTAGTGCTTTCACAATAGAATTCCTTTGAAATATTATTTGTATATATACCCATCACATATTGACATTCGTATTTATTTTTGAAACAAAAGGAATATATTTGTTGTTAAATGTTGTATGTTTTCGATTTGGTGATCGAGTAGCCATTACACTATTCGATTTATTTGAAAAAAATAAACAGAATACCTTATCCTACAAGTTCTTATGTTGGTAGCACCGTAGCATCTTCTCGTTAAACTATCTTATCACTTTACCATATAAAAAATGATTATACAATCTTAAAGAACTTAACTTTTCCTGACACAAGTATTCATTCACAATATTTTAATAAAATCCTCACGTATCCTTATAAATATTTTTATGTATAACGAAGATGAGTTAATAAACGAAGAGAAGTATTGAAGCAATGGATGACGATATTATTTTTAATGCAACTATATTATCAAAATATGGTGACATAAGGGATTGTGGTGAATGTAAACGTGGCAGCTTGTAATTGGACGAAACGGAAGGCTAAGCTAAGAGCAGAAGCATACGCAAAGCTAACTGAAGAGCTACGTGTCGCTATATCAGTGGTCAGTTGATGTACTATTTGTATATACGGGTTTGTGTACGTCTATGTACGTGTAGGTTTGTTGCTCTTCCTATTTTCTAACAATATAAAAAAACTATTTTGGATTTTTATTATAGTTTTCTTGGAAATAAAATAAAAATTTGCTAGTTGTTATAATTACCAACCTTTTTATAAATGATGTTTTCGAATAAATTTTGGACACAAAAAATGATGTTCTTTAATTGTTACAATTTTTTTTATTTCTTCATTTTAACTATATATCTAAGAAACTTAACAAATATAACTAATAGCTTTTTCATAACTGATTTTTTGAAATAAATTTTAATAGAAAACCCAAAATCATATGATAGCTAAACCACATAAAAATGATGTTATTTATTTGTTACAAAAATTATTTTTTATCTTTTGATTTTAATTATACAGTTAAGAAACTTAACTAAATATTATCTTCAAAGTTGTATATTATTCGATGTGAAAATATTTTATTTTATGAGGTTTACCCTATGATTGACCCTGATTTGGTCTATTTAATTTAGCTTCGTATGTTTTTTATTTATTAAACTAAGTATTGGTTAATTGATAAATATTCTGAATGTTTTTCTTTATTAGTATTTTTAATGACAAATAATCCAGATTTTTATAAATCTCTAGAAATAAGTTTTATAGGTTTCGGCAATGAACTTTTTCAATTAACAAAAACGTTATTAATTTTGAGTTATAACCATTTTCAATTGTTTATTCCAAAAGTATTATATATATTGTACTAATCTAAATTTGTGCTCTTCAATAATATTGTCAATTAGGTCTTGTGATTCAAATTTGTTGTTCATCAAAAAATTATAATAATCTGGTAATCTGGACCAGATTCTGATTTATTCGAAGGAGGAAAAATCATGGGGACCAAAGCTTAAAGCCACTTGACCAAATATATTCAAAGTTGTTTATTACAAACTGAGGAAGACACAATTTTACAGCTTCCCTTTATAAAAAATCACCAATTTTACAGCTTGCTATCAATCAACTACCGCTACCCTTTGTAGATTATCTCCATCGTTTTATTATATAACAAAATCACCATTTTTACTAATATAAATATAACGTTAATAAAATAATATATGACGCTATTAAAATTTAATGTATAACCATAAATATAATTTTTATGTTAATTTGAAATCCATAAAAAATCACGAAAAGCTATTACTAAGCTAAAAAGACTATTAAAAAACACTACAAAAAACCATAAAAATTATAAAATCCATAAAGTTATAAAACACCACGTAAATATAACTATAGGTTATTTTCGTTTGTCTCATGCGGTTACGGTTGTAGCAGATTGTTGTTTATTTATTTGCCACAGCTACTTGCGGTTAGACACAGCGATCAAACGATATGTCATACATTACAATTTTTTCGACCGTTGATCAAAATAGCGTTGCGACTAAAAATCTACAATCAACCGCAATCGCACCACCGACGGTAGACAAACAAACAATATATTTTGTAGTTGTATCCGCTGTGTTGACTGCAATTATCTACGGCGACGAAACGAATAAAACTATAATAACAAAAAATTACGTGTGAGTAATTTTTATCCATAGCTATCTTAATTTTTCATAATTTTTCTATTGCTTTTATGATTTTTTCAAACTAGGCACATAATACTTATGATTAGGCACCATTGTACACATAATTTGTAATACTAACAACAATAATAAATTATACAACATAATCTGGAAAATTCCAGATAAGGAACAGCCCAACAACATGTTTTCTTTGTTAACACCGATTAGTTAAAAAAATGGTAAATATGTTGATAAAAATTCGAAATTTAAAACTAAGAAGAGTCAGAAACGAATATGGTGACAGAGAAAGATCCACCAAGGAAAACAAAACACAAAAGAAGAGGTGAAGCGTAGTTATTGGCGGAAAAGATCAAAGAAGTTGCTTTGAAGTCAGAGACTTCGACACGTGGCTGTATATGAAGACAACCCGCCGCTTAAACCACGAATGGTGACGAAAGGCTTCTTGTTTGCATGTGCAACCAATCCTCTCTGTCTTTACTAAATTTAGTTGTTCATATAGAAATCAAATAAGAATACATAAAATGTAGATAAAGTAGTCGTAGAAAAATGTTAATAAAGTGAAAAAAAGAGAGGATAAATGTGGGTAATATTCTTCAAAAATAACCTGTCCTTCTACTCTCGTAAGAAAAGAAAACAATTACAAAGTGGCAACAAATTAGTGGATAATTATTTATAAAGGTCGAAAAGTATTTTATGTAAAAGATACGGTTCTGTTCGATCCAGGAGGAAAGCAAAACTGGTCTTGAAATTAAGCGGGACAATTTCATGTTTTCGATCTTTCATATTTTTATACAGGAATCGGATTTTATTTTGAAAATATTATGATAAAATAATATAAAACGAATATTTTTTTCTTTTTCATTTGCGGTTTTTTTAAACTCAGATACTTAGAGAGAGATTGTAGGAAATAGTTAAGTGAGGATGAAAAAAACTGATACACCACGAAGGAAATTTAAGAGTCCATCAAACTACACGTGGGTTTAAAGTAAGAGAAATATTACAAAAATATTATAAATTTTTTTGTAAAAACATTATCAATAGTTTGATTTTTTTAATCATTATTATAATATTATAAACATTAAAATGAATTTAAAGATTTGTAATTTAAATATTTAGGTTTGTATTTAATATTTGGATTTAGAGTTTAATTTTTAAAAGTTATGAGATGTAGTTTTAAAGTTTATGGTTTAATTAATTTATTTGAGTAATATTCTAAAATAACATATTTTAAAATTTTTGTTCCAAATTTAACATATTAAAAATAAAATTTTAAAAATAGCATAAATTTTTATGTAAAAATAATTATTTTTAATAAATAAATTACAAAATTAAATTAAAACATTATATTTGAGTTCCTATTTTCTAATTTAATTCAAATCCATTGGGACATTCTTTCTATAAAACTATTTTGCATTAGTTTTTATTGAAATAAATGAGTTTTAGTGAATTTTTCTTAATATATGACAAATATTTTGTTATAAATTACAAATTATACACAAAAGTTATAAATTAACTTTTTGTTATATTTTCTTGATACATGACATAGATTTTTAATATTAATCTCGTATTTGGACGTTTGTGTAATATAATTTGATTTGAAATTAATAAACTTGAATGAAAAAACAATAAATTTTCTAATTTTTTTTTTCTACAATAGGTTTTACATGACGTTTTTATTTTAAAGACAAAGTTTACCGGGGAATACATTTTTAATTTCCATTAAAAATAGCCTTTTTTCCATGGCAAACAAAAAAAACTATATGTTAAAAAAGTAATTATATGAGGTTAACGAAATCCGAATCTACTTGTTCCACTTCAATAGGAAAGTGCATGTTTTTTGTTCGAATCTTTTAGCAGATAAATTTAAAACCGACTAAGGAAACTTACTTTTGTAAAAGTGAGATTGCACATAGGAACTAGAAAGTTGATAATTGGATATTTTTATAATTTTTTATAATAAGAAAAAAGGGTTAAGAATCACCGCTTTGTCTCACCACTTAAGTTCGAACGTATGGCGCGTGGGCACAAACTCCTGTACCCACCTTTAGATACTAGCGGCACGACCGGACTTCTCTTTTCTCATTACAAAATTTTCATAATTTTTTTTAATTTGATTTTTTTGTTGTTTTGGCACCGTTTAATTCCAAAACAACCTTCTAATATATTATTTAACAAAAATTTTAAAAAATTATTTTACTTTTACATATTATTAACTAATATGTAATCGTCACGATAAATTTCAATTAAATATATAAATAAGTTTAACTTACTAAAATAATTATATATATATCATTATTAATTTAATTAAACAATCAATATATTTTATTAAATCAATTAAATATTATTAAAAAAATATAAAAATAATTATTATTTTTTTTAATTTATATATACAAAAATTAATATAAAAAATAATTTTAAATAAAATTTAAAATTTAAAATTATATAAATATTTAATTTATATTTATTAAAAACAATATTATATAATTTATAAATATTTTTCCCATTAGATATAAATTTAGTATATATTTATTTACCGTACGAGAGAAATTGAACTTGTAAAATAGAGCTTTAAATGTTTTGTGAGGACAACATTTTTTGTCAATATTGTCACAAATTTAAACGTTTGCTAGCTTTTTGTCTTCTTTGAAAAATCAAATGCAGAAAAACTGTTATTCTCTCTTT
>JAEVFF010000306.1:0-15519 GCA_018901945.1 Pugionium dolabratum
GAGTTCTTCTTTCGCCTTTTCTTCTTCTCTGTAACTGGACTGGTAGTCAACCCACCAGTAGTGTCCAAATGATTTTCCAAATGGCCCACTAGATTCTCAGTTTCCATTTTATCTCTTCCCACATATTCGACAGATCTCTCATTCATCTCATTTTCTACAACAACATTGTAAGTTAGTAATATATACTCCTTGAGATATGAGTGGAGTAACTAAATTAATAAACCACTGAGTCATTGACATTACCTTTTTGTATTGCTTCTACAAGAGGATTTTCAAGAGTTTCTCTTCTTGAGATTGGATCAGCGTTTACAATGTCATTTGAAGTTGTAGTAGCTGCAGATTGATTGATGTGACCTTTTGAGCTCTTCTTTCGCTTTTTCTTCTTCTCGGTAGCTGGACCGGTTGTCAAATTGCTGCTGTCCAATTGGTTTTCGGGGTAAGTCACCAATTCAGCAGCATGATGCTTAGCTTCAGCACTTGGAGCCAATCTCCCTTCTTCGCATCTTTCATTGTCTATGGAAGAGTCAAAATTTTATCAAGGTTAATGTACCAAAATTCCCCAAGAAACATATAAAAATGAGAATCAGACCAGTAACTTCCACCATAAACATAAAAAAAGTATCGTTTTCTATTGCCCCTAAAAGAAAACCATCTAGATTTTCATGACTCTCATTCACATCATCTCTTGAATGAGTAATGAAAAGCTAGATGGTTTTCTTTCAGCAGCAACCATGACTAAATTCAGCAGTTTTTTCTCCCTTCAAAATGTAATGAACATTGGAAATTTGTATCATGGGTAAGCATAACGTAACTCTCCATAACACCTAATACAAATCCCAAAATTCAAACCTAGTTAAAAAATAAAAATTACCATGTTCTTTTGCTCCCCTAAAATCATCTAGCTTTTCTATTGGTACGTTTCCATCTGATGTGTGACTCTCATTGAAGACGTTCGATTTCCTCATAGCTAAATCAGTTTCTAGAGCTTCTTCAAGAGATTTATTGGCAGCCACATCCTTTACATCACCCCTGCTATGTCCATCGACAAGCTTTGAAATAACTGTGAGATTTTTCCCTTGACATAGCCTGTCTGCTTCAGAAGATTGCTTGTTCTCTTCCATACTAATGCCATTTTTGTGGCCGCTTTCAATCTCTATAAAACATCAGACATTATAATGAAGGGTAAATGAACTGATGTTCTCCAATAACATCTGATAATAAGAATCAATATTCACAATAATATAACAGAAGTTACCTTTTCCCATTGCTCCCATGAGAATATCATCCAGTTTTTCTCTCGGTGAAACTGCACAAATTTCAGAAGTAACAACTTTAACCTTTACATTACTATCATCCACATCATATTTTGAAGCAGTCATACCAACAAACAAATTGAGATGAAGTGTAGGTTTCTTTCGACTTTCATTTCCATCTGAACTTTCCACTTTCCTCTTCTTTGTTTTCTTAACTTTGGTTTTCTCTTCAATACTCAGATCCTCGGGATGCCCTTCAGAACCAGTTGAAGTTTCCTTAGGGTATGAACCACTTGGGTCAACATCCATTATAGCCAGTAGCTCACCGTCAACTCTTACAGCATCAGCATACATAAACCAGGTTTTCGTTATGCCTTCATATGCCATACTTATAATCATAGAATCTGATAAGTAGAAAAACTGCCGACCACGTTTGACCTGATTTATATAAAAGAAAACCACTCATTACTTGTTCCTAACAAGAAACCGTCTATAAACAAGGCAGAAAAGGGCATACCTTCATAGCCGAAACATTAATTTCTCCAACTTGTGGGAAAAGTTGTTTATGCTCCTTGCATACTTTTTCTATGAGTAAACCATTAAAAATGTGATTTGTTAGAATCAGAAACGCGATAACAGGTACAAGTTTAGAAGCAGGTTAGCAAATTAACATCACCAGCATAATAAGCTTAGAAGCAAGAATATGTACAGATTTAACAATCAATTAATCACAATATCAGAAACGCATAAACAAAGTACCATATCATAAAAATAGCAAAGCAATAATCGTCCATAAGTTTTAGAAGCCGATTGAATGAAAAATGTAGAGATTTGAGTGAGTAAACCTTTGAAATCGGAGATGGTTTCATTGTGGTGAACTTGTAAAGCGAGGCGAGTGTTGATATTGGTCTCCACAAACACGCAGTGGTTATCCGACGAACATCCTCCGCGATTAGCCATTACGCAAGTAAAATTTTCCGCACGAGGAGTATCAAAGGAAACCGAAAATGGAGCGTGAAGAAGACGACGTTACCGGAAATCGAAAAGGTAGGGTTTTAACCTTAGAGGGAACGTACTTCTCTGTTGTATATAAAAGGGCGATTATTTTCTGAACAAATTCTCTCTAATTAAAATATCTACGTGGACATATCTTTTGATTTAGTAACTAAAATCAATTAATTAAAATTTTTACATTTGGAATAACTTACTTCATTGAGATTATAATTCTAATTTTTACAAGATTAATGATTTTTTCACTATGGTAATTCTCAGTGGAGATTGAATATTAAAATTATCAAAAGTACTAAAGATTCAATCTATTTCTCAAAAAAAAAATGAAAATTCTCTAAAATAACATGTTTTTAAATTTTTATTTCCAAAATAACATTATTAGTTTAAATTTTCAATAATAAAACAAATTTAAAATTAAAATACATCAAAAAATTATTTTAATAGAAAAATAGATCCTAAATTAGAAAAAATAAACTCAAATATAATATTTTAAATTATGTATAATTTACTTGAAATAAATAACTATTTTTATATAATTATTTGTGCTATTTTTGAATTTTTAATTTTAATATGATAGATTTAGAACAAAAATTTTAAAATGTGATATTTTAGAGTATTATTCAAAAAAACTATGACACAATTAAAAAAAGGAACTAATTATGTTGATATGTTATTTTAATGTGTATATATATATTTATGTCTATACATAAATAGCTATCAATAATATTCCATCCATCTTTAAAAATGTTTTATTTTATTCCATAATAATTTATTTTATAAAAATTTATATAAATTTATAAAATTATTTGAATTTTATCTTGCCTAATTTATGATTAAGATAGAAAATACTCATATAAACACAAATATTATTTTTTATATATTTTAATATTTAATTATTTGTTTGGTTTTGTTTTAAATAAAAGTTATATTTTATTTTACGTTGGCACTAGGTACATATTTAAATCTTGTTTTAATTTTAAATAAGAATTCATATAAATAATAAAATCAAAAATATCTTGATGTATTTTACTATAAAAAATATTAGTGTGTAAAATTTAAATCATCAGAAAACTGGATTGGCTATATAACATTATATTTATATATAATATATAGCAAACACTACAACTTTGAATTCATGTTAGAGATGTAATTATCAAAGCTGGATTTCTGTATTCTCAAACCAAATTAAAAATTATGATTCTCAAATTGGATTTTGGTACCACAAACATACCTAACCTAAGAAAAACACGTAAAGAAATGGGTTTTTTTTGCACATGTCAAACCGGAATAACCACACACAATACCAAACTATTTATTGGTTAAAATTGGTTATCCATTGGTCGAATTTAGAATATCATATTTGGAGGAAACAACTAATTAATGATCGAGTTTTTAAATAAGGAAATACATAAATCATGTAATAATTAAGAAAAAGGAAATATCGATTAACGGTCAAATACTGAGAAAAAGAAATAAACTTCAGTTCAAAAAAAGGAAATAAACTTCCCACCAAAAAGAAGAAATGGTTCCACACAGTTTTATAAACGAGTGAGTGAGTCTTCTCACCTGAACAAATCAATTTCACTCTCTTTTCTCATTTTTTCTTTCTGTCTCTCTGTCTCTCTGTTTCTTTCTCGCGAAAACTAGGGTTTCGATTTTGATATGAATTCTCCTACAGTGAGTACCAATAGAATAAGAGTAGAAATTGAAACGGTGAAGGATTTACTACCTCGAAATCTGGGGTATGTAAACACAATCTTCATCAATCTACAGGGAGAGATCGAAGAGCTACTTGAAGATCAAAACGGGATGGTTACACAATTAGGTTCGTACCAAGCTCCATACATTTCTCCTATCCGATTGCAACCACGTAACTTCACTCCTCATCACATCTCTCAACTTCTTCACCATACCGTCGCTGACGATCAATTTTGCCAAATTGTGAGTGAAAAGATCGCTCTTGATTGTGTTTCTCTTCGCGCACCGTTTCTATTGTCGGTAAACGTGAAATTGACTAGAGAGGTCCGAGTTATGTTGCCCTCTGTTACTGTTGCATCAAAAACTTCTGCTTCGGACGATGTGTTACGAAGATTGGTCGAAGAACAGAGTGTGGATTTGGAAAAAGAAGAAGAAGAAGAACATGCGACATGTTCAATTTGTTTGGAAGACTTGTCAAATTCATCATCGGAGATTCAAGAAAACATCATTCGCTTGCCTAATTGTTTGCATTTGTTTCATCAAGATTGTCTTTTTGAGTGGCTTAAGCATCAAAACTCGTGTCCCTTGTGTCGGAGAGTTCCGTACAATGAGGATCACGACAGAGAGGCTCAAGCATTAGCTTAGGGTTGAGGGGTTAGATGTTTAAGGTGTTGTTCTAATACTTTTAGCTTAGGGTTGAGGGTTTAGATGTTTAAGGTTTTGTTCTTAATGCTTTTAGCTTAGAATTGAGGGTTTAGATGTTTAAGGTGATGTTCTAATGCTTTTAGCTTAGGATTGAAGGGTTAGATGTTTAAGGTTTTGTTCTAATGCTTTTAGCTTAGGGTTTACGGGTTTAGATCACTTTGAAATCTTTGTTCGATTTTGTTTTCATGTTTTTAGGATTTTGATGTATGATCTGTAGACCATTGGTAACTTTTGGTATAAAATTGACAACTTTCTTTATTTCGAGCATCTTCAATTTGTTTTGTCAATGTAACCTCCTGAATCTGCATTCGTTTCTGAGTCATCTAAACTCTCAGAGCTCTACAAAAGTCTTTCCAAAGAACTTTATACTATGCTTAGTGTCTGCTGCTAGAGAAATCACTAGCTTTCAGCTTTCTTTACAGTATTGCAGGAGAAATCTCAAATCGATTTTTCAGAAGTAACACCGTAATCACTCTCAACCTATTCACAAAATTTGAATTAGACCATGATTAACTTGAAAAGGTTGAACATTTCCATGTATTAAGTATGAAAAGGCAACCTTCTTAAACAACTTTTGAGCATGGATTGCAGTCTGGATTGCAGTCTTCGTTCCACCATGATTGAAACAATGAAAGTCAAATGTCTATCCAATAAGTTGACTAGCGATTAGCTTATGTCTTCATCAAACCTATTTTGTAGAATGTGCATTAGACTGTCTAAAGTCAGAGAAAAACACACACACACACTTTCGATTCTGTCCATTTCTCTCTTCCATAAAGCTTCTAAGCTTTCTTGTCTAGAAAAACAAATAAAATCCCCCAAATTTGAGACCAATCAAGTGTAAAGAAGAAGAAACCCAATTAGCATCTTGAGATAACAAAGCAAAAGCATCTATGGAAGGGATAACCTCATCAGAAGCTCTGTAGATATAAATTCTGACAACGTTACTATAATCAGAAGCTCAGAATCACACATTACTCTCTTTAATACAAAATGTTGTAAAAGCTTAAAGTAATGTGAGCTTGAAACGATAAAACAAAGAGATTATGGAAGAATATCAACGGATTCCGATCGAAAATGTGAATAAATTTTATCATCATAAACTAGTGAAGATAAAAAAAAAAAGCTTAAGAACACCGATGTAAAACCACTCTAAAAGAGTTATAACGATTAGTATTATTTTTTTTCTTCAAATTTATAAATTTTGTTGCCGTTTTTAAATAATTATTTTTATTCTTACTAAAAATAAGTTTTGTTTTTATTATTAGTTAACAACTCATATATTTATTTTTCAAAATTTTGATGAACTTAATCACATATTTATATTTGAAATAAATTTTAGTTTATTTACCACATTTGAATTTTCACAATATAAAATATTTTTAATATAATTTTTATTCTCAACAGAATATAAAATATTTTATATTAAAAATGACTGTAAATCTTTTCTACTATATTTTATTTCTACTTTATGTTCTCTCATTATTTTTGTAAAAATATATTTTAATTTGCAGTTGTTTATTTTTTTTATTTGAGCAATTGTATTGTTTCATTTTTCTAATTATTTTAGTTATTCAAATTTTTATAAAACACTTTACAAATTCAACATTTCATCTTTTATTATACTTTTCAGAAATAAAATTATTAGCAAAAGTAAGATAGTTTTATTGTATTGATTTAAAGGTATAAATATATATAAATCTTTTACATATATAATTACTTTACTATGTGAAAAAAAACTTAATGAACCCAGATATTCTCCGAAGGTAATCCATCCGAGGGAACAAAATAGAAGCCATCTCACCAAGTGCTTGACCAAATTCGTTTTCTATCTACTATTATCTAAAAATAATCAAGTTACTAATGACCGGAGCGTAACCAAAAAATAACCTCTCATGTGCAAAAGTATAGATATCTCATTTAAAATCAAACAATTTCATCGAATTAAGTATGAATGTATGTGGAAGGGAGCAAAGAGAGTTTTTCTTTTTAAGGAAGTCTAGTCTCTTTCAAACGAGTTGAACAAACCATTCTCTTGAAGCTCATATTTTTCATCATAAATGATCCGGTTGCCTCGAAATGATCCGGCCAAATAGGAAAATTCTAATTCATTAGATCTTTTGATACAATCAAATAGAAAGCTCCGAGGACGCCATATTCTAGGAGTCCAAACTATGTGATCCTAGTCCTCTTTCATGTAGAATCATTTTAGATTGTATCCCCTGCTTTAGCAGCAATAACCGATCACTCGGCCAAACGGCCCGTCTTCGACTCTACCAACCCGGTACTGCAGTTTTTTCTTTTCAGGTATTACTGGAGCTTGAAGCAAAGCAAACAGCAAAGGAAAGGTTGTCTTGCCCCGCTGTTATGCTAGAAAACTCTGAGTTCAGCTCCTTCGGTTCTCCCGATCTCTTGAAAACCGACAATAACCAAAGTAAACAGGCGCTATACGGGCCCTTCCCATTCCGTCCGGAGGGAAGCACTTACTTCTTTCTATATTCTAGAGAAAAGTCACAAAGTAAGCTCTCTTTGTTACTTTTTGTTCTCAACAAAGTTTAGGTTTCAAATTTTAATCAAATTTATAAATGATAAGTTCACTTATTTAGTTTTATCGATTCAATTTTTATTTACTAAAAATTATATTTATATTTAAAATTATTATATCATATTTGATTAATTGATATATCGTAACTGTTTTAGTCATATTATCTTTTTCTATTCAAATAAAAATCATTTTTATTTAATATAAATGATTTCATTATTTTGAATATTTTATACATAAAAATTTACATATTATTAGTGATATAAACCTAAAATATATTTTTAGTTTATTATATACATTTTTGTTGGATAAAACTAAAAAATAAAACAACCAATTGTTAAGATTTTCTATACAATTTAAAGAATACTTTGCTATAAATTTATTTATCATTTATTTTATATATTAGCATTATTTTATATGTATAATAAATAGCTCTAATAAAAAATTAAATTCCATTAGATACAATAGAAAATCATAATACACGCGAATTAGGATTTGTGATATATACCTAAGATATATTTTTTAGTTTGTTATCCATAGTTTTGTTGGATAGAACTAAAAATGAAACAAAAAATTGTTAAGATTTTCTATAAAATTTAAAGAATACATTGCTATAGATTTATTTCTCATTTAATTTTTATGTTAGCATTATTTAATATGTATAATAAATAGTTCTATTAAAATTTTAAATTCCACTAGATGCAATAAAAAATAATAATACACAATAGGATTTAGAAAAATAATATTTAAAAAAAATAGTAAACTAAATTGCTAATAATTGATATATCGAATCAAAATTATTGTATTTTAATTATATGTCTATTCCAGTTTTAATACTAATTTATTTTAATTTATTTGTTTGGAAATAAATTAATGTATTAAATGAGATATTTAATTAAATGTAGTGCTATAATTCTTTTATTCATGTTAATTTTTTTAAATATATATTTATTTTCAATGTCAAATTTTATATAGTGCAAAAATAAAATAAAACAAAATGGAAAGTAAGATGATAAAATATTAATATATCTGACAAAACCAAACACTCAAAAAAAGATGAGAAGGTTAAAACGGTGAGTTTCACCTAAGTCACTTACCATTTTGACTTTAACATAATTCAATAAAACGGAGCGTTTAGGAAAAAAGGAAATAACCATACTAGAATTTTTAGAAAATGGAAATAAGCATTTGAAAAAAGGAAATAAGCATTTGAAAAAAGGAAATAAGCATTTGAAAAAAAGGAAATAAGCATTTGAAAAAAGGAAACAAACGGTTGAAAAAAGGAAATAATTATGTAAGAGATGACTTAGCAAATGATTATATAAATAAGACTCTTCCACACAATTTTACAACATAACTCTCTCCTGAAGAAAAAAAAAAATCAAAATCAATTTCACACATTTTCTCTCTGTCGCTCTTCTTCTCGCCATTGATTCTTTTTCTCTCTTTCCTTTTTGTTGCATATTAAGGTTTGGTTAATTCTTCTGCAGCCATGGAAATCGAAACGATGAGAGTACAAATCACTACGACAATGTCGAAGTTACCTCGAAATCTAGGGTTCACGAGCACAGTTTCAATCGATTTACACGAAGAGATCGAAGAATTGATCGAAGACGAAAGTGGAGTAACACACGTGACATCGTACCAGGCCACACCTCCTTCAGTTTCTCACATCATCTTGAAGCCACGTAGCTTCACACCACATCATCTCTTTCGTCTTCTTCGTAATGAACTCAACCGCGAGTTTCCTTTCTGCCGACATTTGGCCGAAAAAATCGCATATTGCCGATTTTCGCGAGGTAATTGTACTCTCTATCAAAAACCTTTTCTAATGTCCGTCAATGTGAAATTGACAAGAGAAATTCGATTTGTGTTACCGTCTGTTAAAATTGCTTCCAATGATTTGTTAAAAAGATTATTGGAAGAACAAAAAGTGGAATCTATGGAAGAAAAGGAAAAAGAGGAGACGACATGTTCCATTTGTATGGAGAATTTGTCGGAATCATCTTCGGAAAACACCATCATTCGATTGCCAAATTGTTTACATTTGTTTCATCAAAATTGTATCATTGAGTGGCTTAGACGTCAGAATTCATGTCCGTTGTGTCGAAAAGTTCCGTACGAGGAGGATTAAGCAACAAAGACTCAAAGATTAGCTTCATTAGTTAGGGTTTAGAGATTTCTTTCTAGTGTTGGAAGAGTTGTCGGAATCATCACCGGAGATTCAAGAAAACATCATTTGGTTGCCTAATCGTTTGCATTTGTTTCATCAAGGTTGTCTCTTCGAATGGCTTAAACGTCAAAACTCATGTCCCTTTGTGTCTGAGAAATCCATACGATAAGGATTAAGAAACAAAGACTCAAAGATTAGCTTTGTTAGTTAGGGTTTAGAGGTTTCTTTCTAGTGTTTACCTTCAATTTCTTTGTTTAGTTAGTCATAATGTTGTTTTGCCTTGTTTTTGTATGTAATTTTGATGCTTATGCAATTTTCTATTCAAAACAGAAACACGCGTTTATATAACAAACACTACAACTTTGAATTCATGTTACATATGTAATTATCAAAGCTGGATTTCTGTAATCTCAAACCAAATTAAAAATTATGATTCTCAAATTGGACTTTGGTTCCACAAACACACCTAACCTAAGAGAAACACGTAAATAAATGGGTTTTTTTTTGCGCATGTCAAACCGGAATAACCGCACACAATACCAAACTATTTATTGGTTAAAATTGGTTATCCGCTGGTCGAATTTAGAATCTCAAACAGCTAATTGATGATCGAGTTTTTAAAAAAGGAAATACATAAATCATGTAATAATTAAGAAAAAGGAAATATCGATTAACGGTCAAATACTGAGAAAAGGAAATAAACTTCAGTTCAAAAAAAGGAAATAAACTTCCCACCAAAAAGAAGAAATGGTTCCACACAGTTTTATAAACGAGTGAGTGAGTCTTCTCACCTGAACAAATCAATTTCACTCTCTTTTCTCATTTTTTCTTTCTGTCTCTCTGTCTCTCTGTTTCTTTCTCGCGAAAACTAGGGTTTCGATTTTGATATGAATTCTCCTACAGTGAGTACCAATAGAGTAAGAGTAGAAATTGAAACGGTGAAGGATTTACTACCTCGTAATCTAGGGTATGTAAACACAATCTTCATCAATCTACAGGGGGAGATCGAAGAGCTACTTGAAGATCAAAACGGGATGGTTACACAATTGGGTTTGTACGAAGCTCCATACATTTCTCCTATCCGATTGCAACCACGTAACTTCACTCCTCGTCACATCTCTCAACTCCTTCACCATACCGTCGCTGATGATCAATTTTGCCAAATTGTGAGTGAAAAGATCGCTCTTGATTGTGTTTCTCTTCGCGCACCGTTTCTATTGTCGGTAAACGTGAAATTGACTAGAGAGGTCCGAGTTATGTTGCCCTCTGTTACTGTTGCATCAAAAACTTCTGCTTCGGACGATGTGTTACGAAGATTGGTCGAAGAACAGAGTGTGGATTTGGTAAAAGAAGAAGAAGAACATGCGACATGTTCAATTTGTTTGGAAGACTTGTTGAATTCATCTTCGGAGATTCAAGAAAACATCATTCGGTTGCCTAATTGTTTGCATTTGTTTCATCATGGTTGTCTCTTTGAATGGCTTAAGCGTCAAAACTCGTGTCCCTTGTGTCGGAGAGTTCCGTACAATGAGGATCACGACAGAGAGGCTCAAGCATTAGCTTAGGGATGAGGGGTTAGATGTTTAAGGTGTTGTTCTAATGCTTTTAGCTTAGGATTGAGGGGTTAGATGTTTAAGGTGTTGTTCTAATGCTTTTAGCTTAGGATTGAGGGGTTAGATGTTTAAGGTGTTGTTCTAATGCTTTTAGCTTAGGATTGAGGGGTTAGATGTTTAAGGTGTTGTTCTAATGCTTTTAGCTTAGGATTGAGGGGTTAGATGTTTAAGGTGTTGTTCTAATGCTTTTAGCTTAGGATTGAGGGGTTAGATGTTTAAGGTGTTGTTCTAATGCTTTTAGCTTAGGATTGAGGGGTTAGATGTTTAAGGTGTTGTTCTGATGTTTTTAGCTTAGGGTTGAGGATTAGATGTTTAAGGTTTTGTCTTAATGCTTTTAGCTTAGGGTTGAGGGTTTAGATCACTTTGAAATCTTTGTTCGATTTTGTTTTCATGTTTTTAGGAATTTGATGTATGATCTGTAGACCATTGGTAACTTTTGGTATAAAATTGACAACTTTCTTTATTTCCTGCATCTTCAATTTGTTTTGTCAAAGTAACCTCCTGAGTCATCTAAATTCTCAGAGCTCTACAAAAGTCTTTCCAAAGAATTTTAGACTATACTTAGTGTCTGCTACTGAAGAAATCACTAGCTTTCAGCTTTCTTTACAACATTGCAGGAGAAATTTCAAATCAATTTTTCAGAAGTAACACCATTATTACTCTCAACCTATTCACAAATTTTGAATTAGACTATGATTAACCTGGAAAGGTTGAAACATTTCCATGTATTAAGTATGAAAAGGCAACCTTCTTAATCAACTTTTGAGCATGGACTGCAGTCTTTGTTTCACTATGTTCTGTTCCATGATTGAAACAATGAAAGTCAAATCCCAATCCAATAAGTTGGCTAGAGATTAGTTTTTGTCTTCATCAAATCTATTTTAGAATGTGCATTAGACTCTCTAAAGTTAGATAAGCACACACAAACACACTTTCGATTTTGTCTATTTCTCTAAAGTTTCAAAGCTTTCTTGTCTAGAAAAACAAACAAAAGCCCCCAAATTTGAGACCAATCAATTGTAAAGAAGAGACTAAGAAGAATCCCAATTAGCATCTTCAGATTAAAAAGCAAAAGCATCTATGGAAACTTTGAAAACCTCATCTGTAATATAAACTCTCTCACAACGTTACTATAATCAGAAGCTCAGAAATACACATTACTCTTTTTAATACAAAATGTTGTAAAAGGTTAAAGTATATATATAAACTTTTTATATAAACTTTTTATATGCGCTAAGTTTTATTTCAAATTACATAAAAAACCAAAAATCAACACAAATAATAATGAAAATATTAAGATATAGTATAGTTTTAGTATATTACTAACACATAGTGTAAACAAAATTTATCATCATAAACTAGTGAAGATTAAAAAAAATAATAAGATGAGCTTCGATAAAAGAACTATAACAATTAGTATTTTTTTTCTTCAAATTTATACATTTTGTTGCCATTTTTAATTAATTACTTTTATTATTAGTTAAAAACTCATATATCTATTTTCAAAATTTTGTTGAACTTAATCACATATTTATATTTGAAACAAATTTTATTTTATTTACCACATTTGAATTTTCACAGTATAAATGATTTTTAATATAAAGTTTATTCTCAATAGAATATGAAATATTTTATATTAAAAATGACTGCAACTTTTCTCTTTTAAAATTGTATAATATGGTATATCCTATTTTTACTTTATGTTCTCTCGTTATTTTTGTAAAAATATATTTTAATTTTCAGTTGCTTATTTTTTTATTTAAACGATTGTATTGTTTCATTTTTCTAATTATTTTGGCTATTCAAAATTTTTTAAAACACTTTACAAATTCAACATTTCATCTTTTATTATACTTTTCAGAAATAAATTTATTAGCAAAAGATAGTTTTATTGTATTGATTCAAAGGTATATATAAAATTATTTTACTATGTGAAAAAAACTTAAAGAACCCAGACATTCTCCGAAAATAATTCCATCCGAGGGAAGAAAAGTCATCTCACCAAGTGCTTCACCAGTTTTAGAAAAATCATCTCACCAAATGTTTCGTTTTCTATCTACTATTATCTAAAAATAATCAAATTACTAATAATCAAAATGAAACCAAGAAAACCTCCTCATGTGCAAAATTATAGAATATCTCATTTAAAATCAAACACTTCCATCGAATTGTGTATGATTGTATCTAAAAAAAGCAAAGAGAGTTTTTCTTTTTAAGGAAATCTAGTCTCCTTCAAACGAGTTGAACGAACCATTCTCTTGAATCTCATATTTTTCATCAAAAATGATTCGCTTGCCTCAAAATGACCCGACCAAATAGGAAAATTCCAATTCATTAGTTCTTTCGATACAATCAAATAAAAAGCCTCGAAAGTGCCACATTCGAGAAGCCCAAACTATGTGATCTTAGTTCTCTTTCATGTGGAATCATTTTAGATCGTATCCCTTCTTTTAGCAGTAATAGCCGATCATTCGGCCAAACGGACCATCGTCGACTCTTGAGTGATTAAACAAAATTGTTAATTTCTTCAATTTAACTTTTGGAGCATTTGGCTTAAATCCATCCATGAAAAGTAAATTGTTAGAGATTTTCTTCCATCTTTATCCTCTTTAAAAACTTATCAATATCTTTAAAAAATGTTCAAAAATTAAAATTTATAATAGGTTTTTATATTTTTACCATAAAAACCTAAAATCATATACTTTCTACTGTCATTAACAAAATTATCCATCATTAAAAATATATGTTTTGAAACATTAGTGATTATTTGTACTTGTTAATTTATTAATTATTGAAATACATTGAATATTTTACATATGGTAAATCACATAAATCAACTCTTTCAAAATTATATAATTGTATTTATATGTATTTTATAAATATAACATATTTTTACGTATATATATATATATATATATATATATCTGTGCACGAGACATATAAGTAGGTGGGCGGAAGGAGATTAATATTTTAAAGATCAATTATTATTAAAAAAGAGAACAGGAGAGTGAGTGAGAGAGAGAGAGAGGATAAAAGCCCTTCATTAAACAACGAAAATGAAATTAGCTTCGTCTTCCCCGCTTCTCACCGTTGTCTCCAGCTCAGGCTCTACCGGTTTCTCATCGGTGAGTTGACTTCTTTATCAACATGTCTCTTTAATCGATATAGATTCTTATGATCGTTGGTGTTGAAAAGCTTCAGGTATGATTTTGTTTTTATAATGTTAATGATTGGGTCAGTCTTTTTCTTTTGATGATCTTGTTTTATTTCCGGATCTAAACTCGTTGAATTGTAGTGTCTAATTAGACTTTTTCTCAGGATTCGAAAGTTAGCGTATCACTTGGATCTCGAATCCTTCCTGCTACTCAAAGGTGAGTTTCGTTTTTTAGCTTCTTTCGATTTTGAGTTCGTAATTTGTACAATAGAAAGTAGATTGTAGTGGAGTCAGTAACTTATAAATCATGCGGTAGTTTGAAAAGACCTGATCTGATACAATGATGGTGTTGATTGGTGTGATGTTGATATTATGATTGACAACAATGACCATGAATATATATGATGATGATGATGATTCAGGGTTTAGAGATAAAGGTTTTGGGTTTAAGTTTTAAAAATCATGCAGTGTGTATTGATTACGTGGAAAATTCATCATTTGTGTCCTGATTGATAGTCTGGTGAAATTTATGTCTTGATATATCCACTGCTTTGAACTCGGAATCGCATCCATGGATCTTCCGACTTTGAACATGGCAATTTCCGGCTTTAAGAGAAAGCAGTCTTGAAAATTTGTTCAGAATATTATAGCTTGGACTTCAATGATATTTCTTGATTTCGGACTTATGTATTCATTGTTAGAACCAAAATACGCAAGTTCCAACATTCAGGATCGGACAATCCTTCTTTTGAGTAATTGTTTGTGTCTTCCTTGATTGTGTTGAAGTTGAGTTATAGCCTATAGACTACACTGATCAAATTGTAGCTCATCCTTCACTTTCCCCTGTAGATGAGCACGAAAAATGTAAAATCTGGTTCGTGGTCTTGGTAGAGCTGGGACTCAAAAGATTTTCCTTTGTAATTGAGTTCTTACTGATGTTGAATTTTCCGATTTGGATGATATTGATTATTTCCATTGAAAATTCAATTAGTATCCTAAAAGCATTGTCTAGATTTACCAAAAATCATTAATATATTTCATACATTTGTGATTTTGCTTTACGTTTACTACGACTTCCAAGTTCTAACCGTGCAAGAATATCAGGTCATCCCCATCAGACAATCTTCTCCACTGTAGGACGATGTCTTCCAATCACCTAAGGCATGTCGAGTGCATGTCCCAGCTACCCTCTGGTGCCGGTAAGATCTCTCAATTAAACGCTGTCGTTTTAGGGGAATCCCTTGCATCCGAGGAGAATGATCTCATCTTTCCCAGCAAGGATTTCTCTGACCAGGCTCTTGTTTCCTCCCCTCAACAGGTCTCTCTCTCTTTCTCTCTTCTAACATCAATTGAATCTTACATAGGAACAC